>ML808651.1:193437-203709 GCA_009831015.1 Picea engelmannii | reverse complement strand
ATACAACTACTATAGTTACATTTCAATATATGTACATATATATAGTGTGTTTAGTAATTAGTTAGTTATTTCTCTCTTTTATTCGTTTCTTTTAGGATTCTTAGATTGGCTAACGGAGCCATTAAACCCGTCAGAATGAGTTATCCCAAACGGCTTGGGTTATTTAGACAACCCCGGACCGGACTCGCTCTTCCAGTTGACGGATGGTCAATTTTGCCCGTCAACAAGTCCTCAATTATGTTTCAGAGTTATCTCCCCTACAGATAAGTGAGCATTATCAATGATCTACCTGTGATCATTGATAGAGTGTGGATAGATCACTTATGAATTATTCTATATATGAATTACACACACACTAATTATGCTAAAAGAGGAGTGGGAAAACATACCTTTTACCGATGGTTGTCCTATTGCTTCCTATGGTGATGCAACTCCCAGATCTATTTGTTGGCTCCTGCAAACTATCACCTGCACACAAGACAAAAACCAAACCCTTCTCAAAAGATATTTAAGCATAAAGAGGTGAGTTATGTATCAAATCCAAACTATCTTTCTCAATGGAAGATAGATCTACCAATATAATGTATGTAGCATACATAAATCACATCAAATTGGAGGGGAAAACCATAGATCTATATTAATCAAAGGAAAAGTACATCAAATGATACCTAAAGACTTGTTGAAGAACTCCTCCATCTCCAAGTTCTTGGAGACTTCCTTCATGCCTTTTTCAACAATGAGATCTAGGCTCTAAAGACTATAGAAATATCTCCCTGGTTGTTTTGTAGCATAAGTTTGTCTTGAATTGTCTTATTGTGTTTTTACCTCTTGATCTTGCCTTCTTTTATAGAGTAAGGGAGGAGCTTCCAGAGATAGGTTCAAATCTTGGAACTTGAGGAACAATGGGTCAAGCACAAGTTTCGGAGTTCATGATACATCATGGCTAGCCTATCTCGATCTAATCTCCTCAAAAGTCATCAATTATAGAATATTCAAGAGGCGGTTTCTTGTTACACAAGGGAAACTAGCGACTAGTCACATGTTGCAAGAGGGAAACTAGTGACCGATCGCACCTTGCAAGAGGGAAAGGTGTGACAATGTAGAAAATCAGAGAATTTTGAGTATTGATAAGTATTTTTTGGAAATATGACATTAGTAGGTCCATGATTAGGCCCAAGGTGACAAATAGAGGTATAACACCAAGCCCCATAAACCAAGAAAGAGATACATCTCTGAGGGTGGAAAGAAATTTAATTTAATCTTTTGTGCATCTGAGGAATAGTCATAACTATGAAAAAGTACATCAAATTCAAAGGGAAATGTATTGAGATCTTTAGTAACCAGTCCATGAAAATTAGGTAAAATTGATGGTGGAATATTCTTCATTTGAACTATTGCCTCAGGATCTTGAATAGAAAATTCATAAGTTGTATTTTCCTATAGATTTGAAATTGCTTCTTCATCAGTGAAGTTGATTTATTTTTTAAAAGATCTCCTAGTATTGCATATCCTACAAAGGGAATGGAACGAGTAGAAGTTTATGGCTCTATTACAAGATTTTTCTTCAAAATTCTAGATCTTGTTGTCCACTAATTAAGTCCTCTTCTTCTGGACTAGATGGTAAGAGTACATCTTCAACAGTGGAACTTTTTGGTGCAAGATGAGATTCTTCAACTCCTTATTTTGAGGCTTATTGAGATCCAAATGGTATGTTTGTTTGTATTCCTCTTGTTGATTTTCCTGCCAATGCATTAGTACCTTGAGTGGCTCTTACTACACCATAAAATCTTCCTTTAAAATCTCTAAGTTTATATATACATCCTATATGTTCTATTTATGCATAACACTGTATATGAATTACAGTTCTATTTATGCATAACACTGTATATGAAATACAGCAAAGTGGTCAACAAATTTCCAAAGCTTATCTCCTTATTATGTGTTTTTCATAAATTAATGCAAAAGAAGGTTTCCCTAATCTCTTGACACCTCCCTTTGACAATGATGCCAAAAATTATAGTTAAATTAAATGGCTTTCGATATCTAATTCAATTGTACATTTAATCATCAAACTGATGATTTTATAGGCTTATGAGATTCTCTGCATAATATATGCAAATGAGATGCTCTGCATAGTATATGCAAGATCAAGATTACTTCTCCTATCCTAATCAAATACTTTTTTTTAAATCAAGGTTTTATTCCAAAGAATTTTAATTATTGAGAAACTATAAAAAAAACTAATCTATTATTATGTAACAAATACTATGTTATATAGATTAAATCATAATCTACCAAAAATTACAGTATCATATTATCAATTATGAAACATGGTTTAAAACTTATTTAGACTATAAATTTGAATTTAGAACTAACAGAACTAACAGCTTTTAAAGCCTTCAGAAAATCCAGTGACCTGATGAATCGATAAATTAGCTACAAGAAACTAAGAAACTTAATCTAATGCTACAAGAATTTAAGAAAAATAATCTATTGCTATATGAAAATGAATGAAAAAATAAATGATTAACGTGTTGTGCTAAATAAGCGAGTAAAATGGTTATTATAATGAATATAAGATCATAAATTATATGTTATAGAAATTTTAATCAATTGCTACAGAATTTATATTAAATTCAATACTTATGAAAACTAGAATAAGATCAATTCGTTAAATCAATTTATGTAAAATGGCAAATAAGAAAATATGAAACATAACATAAAAGGCAGAACCTGTGCTAAGATGAGTGAACCCCTTCTCTCTTAGACAATACTAGAGAAAACTGTAATACATCCATGGATAGAATAAGTGAAATTCGATTTATAATCAGTAGAACAAAATTTTACAGTGATTCAGAAGCTTTTCTATATCTCCATTATATAAAACAAAGAGAAGAGCTCTGATATTTATAAGTCTGGTATCTCACAAAAAATATAAATTCTTAGATATATTTTGCATATATCGTTGCACTCAAACTGCATTCCAGAAATGAAAGAGATGTGTTGGTCTAATGATTGCGGTAGTTGTTCAAGCACTGAATGAAATCATGGCAGTTGTAACTTATCCTTGGAACTAATATCTCCGGGATCTTGTCTCTTATGCACCAGATTCTTCAGTGTTGATGTGGTCTCCAATATCTCATCCTTTATGTCTTGGTCTTTATTGCTGATGTGGACAAGATCTTTATTCGTTATTTTTTATGTAGACAAGATCTTGTGCGCCCTTATATCTCTTGCATAGTTGAAAGCTTTGACTGCAGAATGTCTCTACTACACTTATGATAAAATATATATATCATTATGATAAAATATCAAACATATGATAAAATATCATATATCATTATGATATCCTTTATAAGTAAATCTATAATAGAGAAACCTAATCAAAATTCTTAATTACTATTATCCAATATACATTGAATGGTATGAAAGTGATGAATATGTGCAGCAAAGAGTGGTTAGATTTAGGCAAAAAGATGGTTATGTGTGTATAAAAGAGTAAAAAATGATGTTATTCCACAGCCTCATCAGTAATTATAGATAACCATCAGGTAACTAGTTCCATAAATTAAGAGGTGATTAGCACAACTCATTCTAAATTGAGGTTGTGTAGTGCATAATTAGCATGCCATCAACAAGTTAGAATCTAAAGTGTTGGCATCCTTTGTTACCAATTATAATGTAGTTAACATCTAATGGGTGTGGATCCATAGATATCTTGAACTAAAACAATTCATCAATTAGATATGGCACAAAGGAATTGTGTCCTCACATGTTCTATAACTGTCCATCATCTTTGGTAGCAAAACTATGTTTTCCACATTATTTGAGCGGATAACCTCAACCTCCCATAAGTTCCTCTATGTCTTCATGTGTGTGTCACATCTAGAAGAAACCAACATCAACAATTTCAAACACCCTCCTTGTCACTTGATGTTAACATGGAAGTAATTGAAAACACAGATTTTTATTATCACTCGCACAATTATACATTTGTAGCATTAATATTGGTAATAATTTTTTATTTTCTATGTAACAGTTTGTAAGATCCACACTTACCTCAAGTGTTTGCATATCATCTTTCTTGTAGAATAAACATTTTTTATAAGATTTATTCTGTAATAGAGCTTCATGCAATGGGTGTTTTAATGTTCCGGTCTTGTACAAAAATCTGCATATCAATCGAATATTGTTTCTATGAGATCCTAGAGCCATTTAGCTAATTTCAACGTCATGGTGATATTTGAACCTATCTCCATAAAGGAAAGGCTAAAGTGGTTGAAGATTCTAGTTGTTTTCTCATGTGTAAGCATGCTAGTCAAAGACATTGGGAGATTCATGACACTACTACCAACCTTATCCTTCTTACTAACCTTGGTATAGAATTCTTTCACCTTATCCACTTTGTCATGCACAATGCTCAAGTAAGAATTTGGATGATTATATGAATTCAATATATGAGAATAGTACACAATGTGTTAACTTGTAACATAGTTATTATGGTTTGTTTGAGTAGGTTATATAATTACCAACACTAGCCACTATTGCAATAATACTAGATTCGGATTTTTGTAATCCATTATTACCATTCATTACCTTTAAATCACCATTTTTAAAGTTATAGATATAGCATTATAAAGTGTTTATTTTTATTCCATAAGTCTACAACCATTCATTTTGAGACATCCAATGTGTCAAAATTCATTTTAAATAGAGTTCTCTTATTTATTTCCCCTTTTTTGGCAATAGTGCCATTTCATGCCAAAGAATTTATCACGGGTTCTCTTATTGAATTTTTCATTCATGAAATAGACCTTCTTAATATTCTCAACCATCAACTACAATGGTATTTTAAAAATACAATCATTTTAATCAAAAGTTGTAGTGTGCATGCCTGTAATGAAAGAAATATCATCAAATGTTTCAATATAGTTTGTACTCAACTTAATTTTAGAAGATGCACTAATCCTTTGGCATTTTAGCTAGTTGTATGGCTTTGTTGTCCAATTTTTCCATTTCCAAAATATACAATATCCATAGGTAGATATGCAAATTTTAGAGGAGCAACTTCTATCACATCCCATAAATTGACCTTAATTTCCTTTGAATTTTCCTTTAATATCACATATAAGGCGGAACCACTAAGGTCAATTTAGTGGTTCACAAACCATATTTAGAGAGAACCTTCTCATATGCAACATTTTTTGCATTAGATGAATATTTTATTAATTAAAACTTTGAATTAATTACCATCTAGTGGTGTGAAGTGCACTACCTAGCCTTTTAGAACATTTTGGAATTGTTCACACAGTGATATAATTTGGCTCTAAAGAACACTAATGTATCATATTCACATTTTCCCTCTAGAACTTAATGTTGTGGTTTTGGTTTATTTGTGTGGGTGAAACTTAAAATTGGTTAATACCTTCAACCATTAGGGTAGAACCTATTTTAATATCCAACATTTCATTATTGACCAACGTACTAAATTGCCACTCTTCAACTTAGAAGAGCGAGTGTCACAAGGCAATAGTAGTTCCTTCACCAATACACCAAATGAGTGAGGTCCAAATATATTCTCTTTAATAAAAAACCATTCATCCACATTTGTTACAAGGCATGTGTCTATGTAATGTATTTTCTTTGAACATCTATGTAACAGTCGAAATTGTCTGAAAATTAATTCTGACCTAGATTCTTGTGGAATTTTTAAAAATATATTATTAGAATTGATACCATTTAATGCTCCTCGTTATGTGATTCATAGTTCATCAAATTTCCAACCCATTCACTTTAAACTTGTCATTAGCATCAAGGTGGTTAACTGTGTGAAGTATCTCATTCAATAAAGGTATCCTTCACTTATAACAATGTGATTGTGCCTCTTGATTCATGTGAAAACATAATATTTCCTTCAAAAAAATTAATAATGTTCACAATGACACACCCATGTTTGATATGGTTGTTATGCAACTACTTTCTACCTAGGTAAGCTATTCTCTTATATAGTTTTAAACCATCCAATAACAAGTCAACATAGTATTCAGAGCCTAACATCCCAAACATCCCAAAAGACATTTATTTTAATATACAACAATAAAGACACATATGGATGTTATAATTATTTTCACAATCAAGTTATAAATTCTCACACAAATCATTAGTCTTCATGCATATAACATTGATGTGTCATTGTGAACATTATTAAAAATTTTAATGGATATATTATGTTGAACATTATTAAATTTTTTAACCTTGAATTAAGATTTGAGATCGTATCACCTTCATGTAAAAACATAAGTGAGGTGGTCAAGGCATGCAACTTTTGGCTATGTAGTGGAAAATTCACTTACTTTGTTTTCATTATTTTATCACACAAAAAAAATGTAGTGGAAAATTCACTTACTTTGTTTTCATTATTTTATTACACAAAAAAAATTGGTAAATTCACTTATTTTGTTTTCATTATTTTATTACACAAAAAAAATTATAATTGTTTTCATTATTTTATTATACAAAAAAAATTGGCAAATTCACTTACTTTGTTTTCATTATTTTATTACACAAAAAAAATTATAAACATAGTTGACTTAATAATATGTTGCATGGTCCATTCATTGAGATTCATATATTGTGCTAGATTCAAACTTAAGGTTTTTTTATAGAAATCATATAAACAAATTTATTTCATTGTATTCCTACATCATATTCACTTTAATAAGTTCATTTTTTTACAAATTTATTCTAAAAGTGTCTAGACTCCTCTATTTGATTTAACCTAATTCACTTATCTTAGCAAGTTCATGTACTATATTTTTGTGTATGATGCTACAATTATAAAGATTGGTTTACAATGCCTTACCAAAACTAATTCATATCTATCTTCACCCAAATTTTAACTCTCAATTTCAAGGTAATATCAAAAAGTTTTAGTGCATAGAGTCTCATGTATTTAAGTGTTTTTGATTAATTCATTTGAGAAATTATTATAAATTTATTACGAGAATATTTATTTATTACCTCAATATTTTATCTACATTCAGTTTTTTGTAAACCTTCCTTCAAAGCTCCCATCGTCCCATGCTATCAATACATTCCACTCACATTCACAAAATTAGCTCATAATGGTAAAACAATTTGTGGTAAAACATAATACATAATATTACATATAATTACATTAATAAATAAATTTACATATAATACATTAAAAACATATTAAAATAATACATAATACATATTATAATAAAACATAATACATAATATTACATTAATAAATAAATTTACATATAATACATTAAAAACATATTAAAATAATACATAATATAATAAAACATAATACATATATTAGTATAAACTATAATCATAATAAATATTATTGTACAATACAAATACACATGTTAGTTATTCGAATTTAGATGTTAGTGCTTTGCCACATCTCTCTCATCAAATTTAGTGGCAAAATCGTCCACTATAGACCTCCCGCAAACATCCACATGTGAACTTGGTGCTTACCTATATCGGGACCTAGTTTGAAGTTGAAGCTTACATATTCACAGAGACCTAGAAGTTGGAGTTCATAGATTTGTAGAGAGTTGTGAGAACTAATGATTAAAAGGTTTGATAGGTTTGTATCTTGAGTCCCCCGTGTGTCATTATGCATTCATGGGTAGGTGTAATGGGAAATGTTTGGTTGTTCTAAATTTATAGTAGTGGTTAGGGTTTTATTTTGAATAAACGATCCACAAATAAGGGATTTATAGTCCACTCACTTCACCAACATGAATATCTCATGGAATTAAAATATGATCTATATTTATCTATCTTATGCAAACATCTATGTTCTGTAAATGGCTACAAGGCCTCTATCCTCAGTGTAGTTCTTATTGCAACTACTTTACAACACTTTTCACAATTAATGATATGGCATGTTATTCAGTGTAACTTGCCCAGAATAAACCATTTGACAATGCTAATAATAACCATAATTTTGCAATTACTATGTCACTAAGAACTTTGTCTTAAATACAACTCCTTTGCATGTTGATATCCAACTAAACTAGATCTCTCAAGATGTGCAAGGTTGAGACACCATCATAGTTCGATGTGTGTGTTTAGTTCAAATTTTAGTGCTCTACTTCTAGGACAATGCTAATACAAGAGAAATCTATTGTAGATGGTTCTTGAACCCAATGTCAAGCTTCACATCAATAAAATAGAAGAATAATTATGGTTACCCTTCTCTTATTAGAATGGCACTACTTATTTGAGGGAATTACTATCCTATGTAGATTTGGGTGCTTACCAATTTTAATTCTAATTTGGGTTTATTTGTAATCTTTAAACTTTAAGGATTTATGATTAAAATGGTAAGTCCCAATTTAATCCTTCATGTGGTTATACTCAAATCCAATTAAACTTGGATACCTTTCAATAAGACACAAATGTAATGGCTCTTAATTAGCATATATATAAAATGGAAATTAATTAAAATTGTATGAGATAGTCATTTACTAAACATGAACAAGATAATAATGAATTAAACCATATATATGAAATGGTTTGAACCTTGATACATCCAAAGGGAGATTTACGAAATTCCAAAATGTGGGAATTGAAAGACAGAAGATATGGATATGATTACCTTGTTCATTGCACACAAGGCACAACCACTATCCATATTTATCCAATGAATATGCAAGTGTCCAACATCTAAGTGAACACCCAATAACCAATGTATAGCCTCCAACTGGCCAGTATCATTCAATACAACGGTATGAATGCGATACCAAGGAAAATCCATGAAAAAACCCCTTTTTTTTATCAATTTCTCCTGAGATTAGACAAAAGATGGGTAATCTTTAATTTCAAAACTATCATCCCAATCGAAAAAACATTATTGTAATAGGCCTTGTTCCTGGGAAAAAATATAAGATATGAAAGGTGTCCTACTAGAGCATGTTTGGCATGTGCACAACCTACATTAGGTAAAACATATTGTGTTTTACCTCATGTCTCCTCCCACCCATATGTTTTAGTAATACATTTTACTTAATATCTCTCCCTGGCCCCATCCCCACCCTCATTACCATCATATAATGAGGATGGGAGTGGGGAAAGATATAACTAATGAGGGTGGGGGTGAGGTGAGATATGAGGTAACACAATCCCCTCACCCTCAGGGGTGAGATATTAGGTAAAACATATTATGTTTCACCTAGATATTAGGTAACACATTCTCCCCACCCTCAGGGGTGAGACATTAGGTAAAACATATTGTGTTTCACCTAATATATCTCCACACCCCCACCCTCATTATATTTATGTTTTACCAAATGTCTCCCCCCACCCTCATTATATTTAAGGGTGGTGGTGGGTGGAGATATTACGTAAAAGATATTATGTTTATATTTTACCTAATATATCTTCCCACCCCCACTCTCATTATATTTAAGGGAGGGATGTTTTGCATAATATCTCCCCCCACCACCGCCCTCAAACTATATGAGGGTGGGGTTGAGGGGAGATATTAGGTAAAACATAGAATGTTTTACCTAATATCTCCCTGCACCCTCATATAATTTGAGGATGGTAGTGAGGGGAGATATTTTTTATATTATGGTAGTTGCGGGATGTATTGACCTCTATGTATAACCTTTGACGAGACTAGAATATTTTGGGAAGCAAGAGAAACCCTAAAACATTGGATAATAACCCTAGAAGACAAGTCGGCTCAAAAGAATAATTAATATTGAGTTATTATCCTCCAAAAGTAGAAGTCGACCCAGTTAGGTCACTTGGAGGACTATAAATAAGAGGGCGCTAGAGCTCACTTGTCACACTCACTCTCACAACTACATAAGGACAAGTGGTGCGCATGACTGGAGGAGAGTTGCAGCTACTACAGTAGTGACTTGGTCTTGGTTATGGTTTGGACTTTTTGTCTTGGTTATGGTTTGGAATTTATGACTTGGTTATGGTTTGGACTCTCTGCTTGGTATGCTAGATTTGGAGAGAAGTATGCTACCTTGGTCGGCTATTGGTTCTAGGGTTTGATTCTGAAATTATTCTATCTGTCAAGGTTAAGGTGATTAGGGGTGGCTTCGGCCTATGGTTGGGTAACAATATTTCTATATTGTCTACGGAGAAATGAGCACACCTATTATTCTAACAGGGTATGGACCCACATTATCTTCAGACAGTCTAACCACTGGAAGAAAGATTGGGAGGATTTGCTCAATTGCAATTGCAGTTGCAGTCAAATTTTTCGTTGCA
>ML808651.1:89508-123087 GCA_009831015.1 Picea engelmannii | reverse complement strand
TGTGTTTTTGTTTCTGCATTTGTTTTATTTTATTGCTCCGCGGTCCTGTTTTTCTAACACCATCTTGGCATACCATGCCCTCGGGGTCTTCTTGAGGCCACAAAGTGATTTATTTAGTCGACATACCAAAGATTAATCATGCATGAATCCTTGGGGCTGCTCCATATAGATCTCCTCAGAGAGATCTCCGTGAAGAAATGCATTCTTCACATCCATCCGATGGACTTCCCATCCCTTGGCTGCCGCAATGGCAAGTTCCAAGCATATGGAATCCATCTTCGCTACTGGAGCGAAGGTATCGTCATAGTCAATGTCGTGCACTTGTTGAAAGCCTTTGGCAACTAACCTGGCTTTCTATATGCTAACATGACCATCTATTGCGCTCTTCGTCTTGTAGACCCATCTGCACCTGGCAAGTTTCCTTCCTGAAGGAAGGGGAATAAGATCCCAAGTCTGGTTCTCAAGGAGGGAGTTGTACTCCTCTTGCATGGTGGATTCCCAAAAGGGATTTCGAGCAGTCTCGCCATAGGACTGTAGATTTGAACACTGAACCAAGAAAATATGTGTGCACTAACTCTGCATTTGACTGCATTGACTCGATATCTGAATCAACTGAATCCTCTGAATCAGAGCTATCATCTGAAAAAGAGTCGACATGTGCATGCTCATCATCTCTGACAAGTGGAAGAACAAAAGTGTCTACATGCGGCTCCTATGGTGCATGTGAGATACTTTCATCGAATTGGACACTATGCTCAATGATGAGTCGGTCTGTAGAGGGATCAATGAGTTTGCATCTCTTCACATTGTTTGGGTATCCAACAAAGATACACTTTGTACTCTGTGGATCAAGTGCCTTCCTCTTCTCAGAGGGAATCTTGGCCCATGCACATGAACCGAATATACGGAAATGGGTCACTTTCGGTTTGAGGTCGCTCGAAGCCTTGAAGGGGGTCTTATCCTTAACAAATCTATGGGTATGGGGAGATTTGTTTTGGATGTAGTTCGCACAATTAAGTGCTTCATCCCATAATCTCTATGGAAGTGATTTTGCATGCAAAATGCAAACTGCCATCTCTTTCATGGTTCTCTTCTTCCGTTCAGCAACTCTGTTTTGTTGCGAAATATATGGAACCGTGTGTTGCAACTGAATCACGGCCTCAAGACAAAGATTTTGTACCTCATGGTTGACATACTCCCCCCCATTATCTGTTCGGAGGACTTTGATCTTCCTTCCTGAATGTGTTTCAACAAGGACTTTGAAATATTTGAGATGCTAAAAGACTTCAGATTTGTGCCTAAGAAAGAAAGTCCAGGTGTAGCATGGGAAATCATCAACATAAATGAGCACGTACCTTGTTTCATTGATTGATGGATGTGGAAAAGGGCCCATGAGATCATTGTGGATCAGATCCAAAGGAGATGAGGCATTTTGAGTCTTTCCTTTGTCGAATTTCTCTTGAGGGTGTTTTCCAATAACACATCCCTCACAAATTCCTTTGGAAAAGTGGATGTCATGTAGACCTTCAACCATTCCATGTTTGTTAAGTTGTTGCATGTATCTGAAATTTAAATGCCCAAACCTTTTGTGCCATATCCTACTGCTTTCATCAACATGCGTAAGCAGTAATGCAAACTCTGGTTCAATAAATTCATAAAATGTGTAGTCTGGATTGGTGATTTATCTCACCAGTTGCAACTTTGGAATTGGTTTGCATGTCATAGATATGCACAACCTCAAGTGTGAATATTACTTTCTTTCCGGTGTCGAAGTTTGTCATCTGATACAGAGAGAGAATATTGACGGAGATTTTGGGAACGTGTAGCACATTCTCGAAGTTCTCGTTTGTGAGTTCAACTCTTCCTTAGCCAATGACTTCGACTGGAGATTCGTCCCCCATCAGAATAGGGGGACCTTTGCATGCATCTAATGAAGAGTAGACTTCCTTTTTGGATGCCATGTGGTCTGATGCACCTGAATCTACAATCCAAGCATCGGGAGAGAAGTCGATGGAAATCAAAGCATGGCTAGAATTACCTTTCTTGGGGTTTAGATCTTCCAGCTTCTTCTTCTTGGCACCCTTGGGGATGCGATCTCCAGGGTTGTTTTGTTGAAGTATTTGTGCCATTTGATCTATTTGTTTCTGCATGCATACATATTCTAAATTGAATCCTCGTTGGCAGTGAGTGCATTTTTCCCCTTTTCTTCCCTTTCCACCTTTGGATCTGGAGGAATCGTTGAAGGGTTTTGAGTACCCTTCCTTCTTTGGATTTTCATGTCCCTTCCCTTTGTCTGTGTGTTTAGATTTCTGATTTTGGTGACTACTACCTTCTTGCACAGCAAGTGCATGCACCTTTGAGCCTTTGATTTTGCTCATATTGATGAGCTTGGCCTGCTCTTGCGTCAGAGACTCGATAAAAGGCCTCAAGAGAGGGCATTTTCCAGGTAACTCCAGAGGAAATCCTAACTGAATGAAATGTGAATACAAACACTGAGTATTCTGAACCAAGTTTGGAAAGAATGTTAAGAACCATGTTGGAGATACTCGCACCTAGGATTTTATTTTCCTAAGGTTTTCCCTATGTTTATTAGTCATTATCCAATCTCCTCCATTTTAGGGACAATATTCATTTTCCTACATTATAGGAGAATATTCTCTTCAGTTCACACTTCAATTGGATCAATTGAGTGGAGTCTTGATGCCACATTGGTTCCATCACCATGCAGCATTGGGATCATCATTGTTAATGCGCATTGTCCTTGGGATTATCACCAGAGTGGCGCATCACTGATGCTTTCAATCAGTTAACTGGGGACTGAGAGGCTAGTTGACTTAGACTACGTTGCAGTTAACTCCCGTAACTGTCGGTGTGTGTCCAGAGCACTCTATCCCACCACTATGGCGCATTGGCTTCTCTTCCAGTGTGCATTAGTTGAATTATACAGAGTATATAATGTGTAAATTATCATTCATTCAGTTAATATAATTCTTTGATTCTCTATCTCTCATTTCTGTCTTTTCTCATTTTTCTGCAAACTGTGTATGTCCTTTTCTAGCTAGATCTTATATGTGCAGGTTTATCCACATTTACATGGTATCAAAGCTGACATATTGCTAGGAAAAAGACACACCACTCTTTTTGCAGGTACCAAAGATTGAAGACAGCGAGAAAATGGAATTTCTAAAAGAATTGATTCTTACACCGTACAATTTATTTGCATGGAAGCACAAGATGGAATTGCATCTTCGAATCAGAGGATTATACAAGTTAACCATGGGAACAAAGACCGAACCCACATCAACCATAGAAAAATCCAAGTATATGAATCAGATGGATGAAGCGTATGGAACTATTTGCAGTCTTATTTCTCCTTAGCTCCTCTTTCATGTATCCTCCTGTAAAACCCTTGATGAAATCTAGACCACCATGGAAGGATTTTTTTACAAACAGGACGAGATGAGGGGACACATGCTCGAGGTGGAATTGCTCACTTTGGATCCAAAAACCTTCGACTATCTCCAATATTGTTTTACCAAATATAAGGATTTGTTGTCGCAACTCAAGGCTTGCAGGTTGATAAATCTGAGGAGAAACAAATGGTTCTTACCATTCCTCCCAAACTTGGTCCAGAGGACTCACTGTTTGTATCCACATTTCATTCAGTTAGACTCTCCTCTGGAGCTACCTAGAAAATTCCCTCTCTTGAGGCCGTTATCGAGTCTCTGACACAAGAGCAGACCAAGCTCATTAATATGGAAAAAATCAAAGGTTCAAAGGTGCATGCACTTGTTGTGCAAGAAGATAGCAGTGACCAAAATTAGAAATCTAAACACAAAGACAAAGGGAAAGAACATGCAAATCCAAAGAAAGAAGGGTATTCAAAACCCTTCAACGTTTCCTCAGGATCCAAAGGTGGAAAGGGGAGAAATGCACTTACTGCCAACGGGGATTCCATCCAGAATCCGCATGCATGTAGCAACAGATAGATCAAATGGCACAAATACTTCATCAAAACAACCTTGGAGATCGCATCCCCGAGTGTGCCAAGAAGAAGAAGCCAGAAGATCTAAACCCCAAGAAAGATAATTCTAGCCATGCTTTGATTTCCATTAATTTATCTCTCGATGCTTGGATTGTAGTTTCAAGTGCATCACACCACATGGAATCCACAAAGGAAGTCTATTCTTCATTGGACGCATGCAAAGGTCCTTATATTCTAATGGGGGGTGACTCTCCAGTGGAAGTCACCGGCAAAGGAATAATGAAAATCACAAACGGGAGTTTCGAGAATGTGCTACACATTCCCAAACTCTTTGTCAATCTTCTCTCTGTGTAACCAATGACAAACTTCGACATTAGAAAGAAAGTAATATTCACACCTGATGTTGTGGATATCTATAACATGCAAACGAATTCCGAAGTTGCAACCGATGAGGTAAATCACCAATCCAGACTCTACACATTTTCTGAATTTATTGAACCAGATTCTACATTATTGTTTACGCATGCTGATGAAAGTAGTAGGATATGGCACGAAAGGTTCGGGCATTTAAATTTCAGATACATGCAACAACTTGGCAAGCAGAGAATGGTTGAAGGTCTACTTGACATCCACTTCTCCAAAGGAATTTGTGAGGGATGTGTTCTTGGAAAACACCCTTAAGATAAATTCGACAAAGGAAAGACTCGGAAGGCCTCCTTTACTTTAGAACTGATCCACACTGATCTCATGGGCCCTTTTTCGCATCCATCAATCAATAAAGCAAGGTACGTGCTCATTTTTGTTGATGATTTCTCACGCTACACCTGGACTTTCTTTCTAAGGCACAAATATGAAGTCTTTCAGCATCTCAAAGATATCAAAGCCCTTGTTGAAAGAAAGTCAGGAAGGAAGATCAAAGTCCTCTGAACAGATAATGGAGGGGAGTATGTCAACCATGAGGTACAAAATCTTTGTCGTGAGGCTGGGATTTCGTTGCAGCTCACAGTTCCCTATACTCTGCAACAAAACGAAGTTGTTGGGCAGAAGAATAGATCCCTAAATGAGATGGTATCTTGCATGTTGCATGCAAAATCACTTCCATAGATATTATGGATTGAAGCACTTAATTGTGCGAACTACATCCAAAACAGATCTCCCCGTAGATTTGTCAAGGATAAAACCCCCTTCGAGGCTTGGAGTGACCCACTTTCGTATATTCGATTCACGTGCATGGGTCAAGATTCCCTATGAGAAGAGGAAGGCCCTTGATCCACAGAGTACAAAGTGTATCTTTATTGGATATCCAAACCGTGTGAAGGGATACAGACTCATTGATCCCTCCACGGACTAGCTCATCATTGAGCACAGTGTCCAATTCGAGAAAACTATCTCGCATGCACCTTAGGAGCCGCATGCAGACACTTTTGTTCTTCCACCTGTCAGATATGATGAGCATGCATATGCCCACTCTTCTTAAGATGAGAGTTTTGATTCAGATACTGAGTCAATATAGTAAAACGCAGAGTCAGTGCACGCAGATGTAGATGTAGAGCCAGAGCCGAGGCCCAAGTGAGCCAAGACTACTCTTCAGGATGCAGGAAATCTTGTTGGGGATCCCGTTGATACCACGAGTGTTGACGATTACAGCTACGTGAGACATCCTCCAAGACACAAACCTGAGAGAGAGCCCCTGAGTTGGGTGTGTGGTTCCTATTTGAGACAGAACTGGAACTTTGTGTTGGCCTCCTCTTTCCAGAGAGTTGAGATGATACTATATATGATTCTCCTATGTAACGCAGTGAGAAAGAAGATCTGTTGAGTTGGACGTGCATGTGGTTGAACACAGGTGAACGTATGAAATCCCATGAGTTAGGTGCATTGTTCTAAGACAAAGATGAAACGATGTATTAGCCTCCTCTGAGCAGAGAGTTGAGATGAAGAACTCCAGATGACTCTCATGTGTAGTGCAGTGAGAAAGAAGATCTGTTGAGTTGGATGTGCCTGTGGATGAGCACAGGTGAACGTGATCCTAGTGGTTGAGCACTAGTGAGTTTGGTTCTCTTGTGAGACGCAGTGAGATAGAGATATGGATATCCATGTGGTTGAGCACAAATGGGTCTACCTCTAGTGGTTGAGCACTAGTGGGTGTATGATATCCCTTGTTATATTGTTCAAGAGTCGGACTTACCTATAACCCTATTTGTAATGTAAAAGGTACAGGTCGGCCCCACCTGAATGTAAAAAATAATTAATATTGTAATTATTAATTATATTATAAGTTATTGAGGTCGGTTTTGTTGTGCCAATATACACTTGTGTTGACAAGTTCAGTCTAATATAAATAAAGGTAAATTCCCCATTGAGGAAACACAACACAAGTGTGAGTTTGGAAATTTCAGCAAGTACCTCCTTGGGAAAAGTGTGCACCTCTCTTGGGCGCTAGTCTTCTAGGGTTTGTTAGCACCCTTTTGTGTGCTAGTTTTTCATGGTGGTGGAGGCATTTCTCTTGAAGAATATAGCAAAGGATTGGCTAGGTTTTCTTCCCTTGTTGAGAAGGGTTTCCCAAGATACTTCTTGTGTATTAGTGCATGGTGTTTCTTCTTGTGATCTAGGTTGTTGCAACAAATTGTCTATGGTTTAAGTAAAATGTTAAAAATGGAATGAACTCCATGATTAAGCCTAACTTATTGAAAAATCAACATGGTATCAAAACATAGGTCTTGAACAATCCATTGCACAAGCAATTTTCAACCATCTTTTCTCTCCTGCAAAACCGTACGACTCTCCTAGGGTTTCTAGAAATTTCATACGAACTACCTTTCTGAGAGGTTTCAGCACTTGGCACTTGGACGTTGGGGCTAAAAAGAGGATAGGAGTGTACGGCCTCCTTCATCGCACCTCCAGCAAGCTTTAGATTGCATTTTCGAGCATTTTGACTTTTGGGCCCTAGGGTTTCTAGGGTTTCGCTAATTTCTACAGAAAATTCATAATTAGGGTTTATGCAACTCTTTGAAGAAGCTCTTCAGCTTACCAGTGTTCTCCTATCTTTCAAAGGCTTATTGTTGGCAGTAATAAGTCCAACAAAACCTAAAAGTGCTAACCTAGCCTAGTCATTAGGTTTTCTAGCCCAGCTGACAAGGGTTTGTGAAGAATCCAAAATTATGATGAACGGAATAATGATGGAAGACAAGCTTGATGGATCAAGCAAACTCAGTTCCTGGAAGTCAAGACTTCAAGGAGATGAAGACATCAACATCTCAACACTCTCAAGTATGGTCCCTACCAATGATAATACTTGGTTAATTGGCAGTGGTGCCTCCAGACACATGACCGGTTTTAGAGATCACCTAACAAATTTTGTTGAGAAAGAGACACATCTACATGTTGTCCTTGGAGATGATGTCCGACATAATGTAAAAGGAGTTGGAACTTCTACCTTCCAACTAGATTCAGATATGCAGCTTCAATTAAAATAAGTACTATATGTACCTAGAATGAAGAGGAACCTTGAGTCCATTTATGCCTTGGAAGACAAAGGCTACAAGGTTACCTTCTCAAAAGGAAGAGTTCTTGTGTGGCACAAAGACTCACATAAATTCTGCCAAAGTAATTGGTGTCCGAGAAAATAGCTTGTACAGATTAACCATCAGACCAGTCCAAGCCCTGCTACATGACACTATCAGCTTGTGTGAGCTATGGCATTGAAGACTTGCTCACATTCATTATAGAGCTCTCTCAGCTCTAGAGAAAATGGCAACAGGTCTTCCAAAGATACAGATTCAACATAAAGGTGTTTGCAAAGGTTGTGCTCTTGGAAAAAAATGTTAAAGGATCCTTCTTAAGCAGTGACAAGATCCAAGGAAATCTTGGACTTGATACATTCAGATGTGTGTGGGCCAATGATTGTTGCATCTCTAAATGGGTACTTGTACTATATACTCTTCATAGATGATGACTCTCGAAAAACTTGGATTTACTTCCTGAAGTACAAGGATGGGGTCCTTGCAAAATTTCAAGAATTCAAAGCTCAGGTTGAGAACCTGACCGGAAGAAAGATCAAGGTGCTAAGATCAGATGATGGAGGAAAATACACCTCCAAATATTTCAACAATTTATGTATTGAAGCAGGAATCAAGAGGGAGTTCACAGTTCCTTACAACCCTCAACAAAATGGAGTTGCAGAAAGGAAAAACAGAGCTATTATCGAGGCAACTAAAGCAATGATACATGATCAGAGTCTACCTATGACTCTATGGGTAGAAGCATGCATGACAACAGTGTATGTTCAAAACAGTAGTCCTCGTCAGATCTTAAAGAACATTACTCCAGAAGAAGCCTTCACCAGAGTGAAGCCTGAGATTGGACACTTCAGAATATTTGGGTGTCAAGTATATTTTCATGTACCCAAAGAGAAGAGATCCAAGCTAGACACTTCAGGGAGAAAGGGCACATTTGTAAGATACAATGAAA
Organism: Picea engelmannii; assembly: GCA_009831015.1. Taxonomy (NCBI): domain Eukaryota; kingdom Viridiplantae; phylum Streptophyta; class Pinopsida; order Pinales; family Pinaceae; genus Picea; species Picea engelmannii. The sequence goes on along the minus strand of ML808651.1, from coordinate 114,632 downwards.
TCCTCAAAGGCATATCAGATCTACATTCCTGATCAAAGACAAATTGAAATAAGCAGAGATCTTACTTTTGAAAAAGAGATAGTCTTCCAAAGATCCAGAGAATCTCAGATGGAAATTGATGGTGAGACAATGCCTTCTCCCCTTTCAGCAGTTCATAGGGAGACATACATTATTCCAGTTGTTCCAGCCGATCCAATTGCTCCAATTGACATGCCCAGAGATATTACAGTTGGACATAAAAGGCCTGCTTGGGCCCGACAAAATCTACAGGAAGCAGAGGGACATAAAGCCCCGCAAGAAACAACCAGAGAGAGCAAGACACCAAAGAGATTCTCAAGCTACCTTTCAGCCATGACCCACATCATTGACTCTGAGCCATCTTGTCATGGAGAAGCTTCAGGTGAACAAGTATGGCAAGATGCCATGACAGAAGAATATCAATCTATATTGAAAAATGATCTATGGGATATTGTTCCAAGACCAGAGGGAAAGTCTGTAGTAACTTCCAAATGAATTTATAAAATCAAGCATGCAGTTGATGGAAGCATCGAGAAATACAAAGCGATATTTGTAGCCAGAGGGTTCTCGCAAGTAGAGGGAGTTGACTATGACGAAACTTTTGCTCCAGTAGCCCGATAAACTTCCATCTGTTCTATCATTGCACTAGTTGCTTGCATGGGTTGGAAGCTACATCAAATGGATGTAAAGACAGTCTTTCTCAATGGTGAAATTGAGGAAAAAGTTTATATCGGGCAGCCAGAAGGATTCGTTATACACAACGAAAGATCTCATGTGTGTAGGTTGAAGAAAGCCCTATATGGACTAAAGCAAGCACCATGTGCTTAGTACGAGAAAATGAATGGATTTCTGATGAGTTTGGGTTTCAACAAAAGTGTTGTTGATCCAAACATATATTATCACATTGATGGCAATGAGTGCTTGATCTTGGTCCTATATGTGGACAACCTTTTCCTCACCGGTTCAAAGAGACTCATTGTTGAATGCAAACAAGCTTGGACTGTTAAAATTGAAATGAAGGATTTAGGCTTGATACATTACTTCTTGGGACTAGAAGTATGGCAGAGAACAGACGAGATTTTCTTGAGTCAAGGAAAATACACTGTGTAAATATTGAAAAAGTTCGGTATGACAGAATGCAATTCCATGCCTACACCAATAGTGATAGATTTGAAGAAGATGAGTGATACTGATTCAGGAGAGATTGATCCACACTTGTACAGACAGTTGATTGGATCATTAATGTATCCGATTAACACCGGACCGGATATATGTTATGCAGTGAATGTGCTTAGCCAACCGAGACAAACTCACTGGATAGCAGCAAAACATGTATTGAGATATCTACGAGGCACAGTTGGTTATGGCCTAAGATATGCCTCCAGTGTAGACTTGAGCCTACAGGGATATGTTAATGCAGATTGGGCAGGGAGCGCAGTGGACACGAAAAGCACCTTCAGTTGTTGGTTCACTTTGGGGTCTACCATGGTTTCATGGTGTAGCAGAAAACAAAGCTCTGTGGCATTGAGTACCGCAAAGGCAAAGTACATTGCATTGAGTGTAGTAGTCCGTGAAACAGTGTGGCTTCACAAACTTCTCATTGATTTATTCGATCATGAGATGGATACTACTACTATTCATTGTGATAACTAGAGTTGTGTGAAGCTCTCTGAGAACCATGTGTTTCATGACAGATCGAAACACATCGAGATAAAATATCACTATATCAGAGATATGGTGCAGAGGAAGACAATACACATGCATTATCTTCCTACCCACGAGCAGATCGCAGATATCTTCACCAAACCGCTTGCCAAGATGAAGTTCGAGTATTTTCGTGAGAGACTTGGCCTGGTGGAGAATGCCTCCCTAGCTGAAAGGGAGTATTGACGATTACAGTTGCATGAGACATCCTCCAAGACACAGACCTGAGAGAGAGCTCTTGAGTTGGGTGTGTGGTTCCTATCTAAGACAGAACTGGAACTTTGTGTTGGCCTCCTCCTTGCAGAAAGTTAAGATGATATTCCAGATGATTCTCCTGTGTAACGCATTGAGAAAGATCTGTTGAGTTGGACGTGTCTATGGCTGAGCACAGGTGAACGTGTGAAAGCCCACGAGTTGGGTGCATCATTCTGAGACAGAATGAAACGATGTATTAGCCTCTTCTGAGCAGAGTTGAGATGGTGAACTCCATATGACTCTCTTGTGTAATGCAGTGAGAAAGAACTGTTGAGTTGGACGTGCCTGTGGATGAGCACAGGTGAACGTGATCCTAGTGGTTGAGCACTAGTGAGTGTGGTTCTCCTGTGAGACACAGTGGGATAGAGATATGGACATCTTTGTGGTTGAGCACAGATGGATGTACCCCTAGTGGTTGAGCACTAGTGGGTGTATGAGATCCCTTGCTATATTGTTCAAGAGTCAGACTTACCTGTAACCCTATTTGTAATGTAAAGGGTACAAGTCAGCCCCACCTAAATGTAAAAGATAATTAATATGGTAATTATTAATTATATTATAAGTTATTGAGGTCGACCATGTTGTCCCAATAGACACTTATGTTGACAGGTTCAGTCCAATATAAATAAAGGTAAATTTCTCATTGAGAAAACACAACACAAGTGTGAGTTTGGAAATTTCAGCGCGTACCTCCTTCTTGGGAAAAGTGTGCACCTCTCTTGGGCGCTAGTCTTCTAGGGTTTGTGAGCACCCTTTTGTGTGCTAGTTTTTCATGGTGGTGGAGGTCTTTCTTTTGAAGAATATAGCAAAGGATTGGTTGGGTTTTCTTCCCTTGTTGAGAAGGGCTTCCCAGAATACTTCTTATTTACTTGTGCATGGTGTTTCTTCTTGTGATCTTGGTTGCTGCAACAAATTGTCTATGGTTTAAGTAAAATGCTAAAAATGGAATGAACTTCATGCTTAAGCCTAGCTTACTGAAAAATCAACAAGGAGGACTCGATTTGATTTCGAAGAGCCTTCTCTTGCACTCACTGCCACTGAACTAATGCCACCCAAGATCTTTTCTTGCTTTAGTCTTCATATCCACAGTGCTATGGCGACGTTGTTGGGAATCCGCCATGCAGTTGTACAACTCCCTCCTTGAGAACCAAACTTCGGATTTGGTTCTCCTTCCTTCAAGAAGAAAACTTGGCAGGTGCAAATGGGTCTACAGGACCAAGCATGCAACAAATGGACAGGTTAGCAGATACAAAACCAGACTATTCACCAAAGGCTTTCAAAAGGTACACGGCATTGACTATGACGAGACCTTTGCTCCAGTAGCAAAAATGGATTCCATACGCTTGACACTTGCCATTACAGCAGCCAAGGGATGGGAAGTCCATCAGATGGACGTGAATAATGCATTTCTTCATGGAGATCTCTCTGAGGAGATCTATATGGAGCATCCCCAAAGCTTCATGCATGATTCATCTTTGGTCTGTCGACTAAAGAAGTCACTTTATGGCCTCAAGCAGGCCCCAAGGGCATGGTATGCTAAGATGGACTCCTACCTGTTGTCACGGAACTTTGTACTTTGAAAGTCAAACCCGAACGTTTACATGCTCAGGACGGTCGATTCACTTCTACTCCTAGTTCTATATGTTGATGATTTGTTGATCATTGGTTGCTCTACTTCGGCGATTGTTGCAGTCAAGAGGATTCTGCATGACAGGTTCTTGATGACGAACATTGGTCCGCTACATTTCTTCCTTGATCTCGAGATCAGTCAAGATGCATCAAGGATCAAACTGTCTCAAGTCAAGTATGCAAGAGATCTCCTCGAAAGATTCCACATGATAGACTGTAAGTCTACCTCGACTCCTTTCCTATCAGGAGTCAGACTTGAGGATGGCAGGGACACTCCACTAGTGGACAACACACTGTATCGACAGCTAGTAGGGAGCTTGTTGTATCTCACACACTCCAGACCAGACCTCTCCTATGCAATTGGAGCAGTCTTTCGGTTCATGCAAGAGCTACATGAGCTATAATGGAAGGCTGCAAAGTGTATCCTTCGATACATATAAGGCATCATCACCTTTGGGATTCACTATGCAGCAAACTCTACATTGGACCTCATCAGGTTCATTGATTCTAACTGGGTTGGCAACAACATTGATCGCAAGTCCACATTTGGTTACTCACTCAGTTTGGGTTTCGAGCCCATCTATTGGTTGAGCAAGAAGCATGTTGTTATTGCTCTATCTTCAGTCCAGGCAGAGTACAGAGAGGTAGTTAACATAACCATTCAGGCTATGTGGCTACAACATTTTCTCACTGAGTTAGGCATTCAGTTTCATCAGTTGATCATCATCTAATGTAACAACCAGAGCACTCTGAAGTTCTACAAAGATCCAGTTCAAAAGCAACAAACGAAGCACATCGAGATCCACATGCACTACATCCGGGATTTAGTACACGAGAGGATCATCGACCTGCAGTTATGTTCTTCAGCAGAACAAACTGCAGACATATTCACCAAGACCTTCAGTGAGAAGAAATGTCATTCTCTACGCAGTCGTCTTGGAGTGAAGGACATACTTGTCTAGCAACTGTCAGTTCTTTTTTGATACAATGTACCTTGAGGGGGGGGTTTCCCATGAGGTTTTTCCTCTTTCCTCGTTTATTTCAGTGTGTCTTTATTTTCGAGTACCTAACATGGCTTCATTACCAGGACCTATTCTTTTATTTTCACCATAATGATGTTCAGGGGGGGTGTTGGAGATACTTCACGCAAACCTAGGATTTAGTTTTCCTAAGGTTTTCTCTAAGTTTATTAGTCATTATCCAATCTCCTATATTTTAGCAAGAATATTCATTTTCCTACATTCTAGGGGAATATTCTCTTATGTTGGATCAGTTGAATGGAGTCTTGATGCCACATTGGTTCCATCACCATGCAGCGTTAGAGTCATCATTGTTAATGTGCATTGTCCTTGGGATTATTACTAGAGTGGTGCATTATTGATGCTTTAAATCAGTTAACTGAGGACTGAGAGGCTAGTTGACTTAGACTAGATGGCAATTAACTCTCATAACGCCTTCTTTCAGGCCCACTCTGATTCCATGTTGAATTTTTGTCTTAAGCAGTTAAATAGATTAGTGTTCTTTTACTTTTAAACCATTAACACAATCACTGCATATAAAGGATCACTGAAAGAATAGCATTCACATCATACTCCAGATTTACCCTAAGAAAACCCTCTAGGGGGAAAAACCCAGCAAACTTCCTCAATATAGATTCACCAACTAAGAGCAATGCCTCTCTCTAAGAGAGAACTAACAAAGCAGAAGATCCTCTTCAAACCCTTGACTAAGGAAGAGTAGTGCACCACTTAACCAAGATATACCCAAGAGATAAACCAAGAACCTCCACCACGTCACCTCCTGGCTGCAGTAGCTTCTCCCTCTAAGATTTGTGCACTTCTCTTCTTTAGTGACAGAACTTGTGTTGTGAGTGTGTTCAAATGAGAAGCTAGCCTCCCTTATAAATAGTAGTTTGGCATACCTAAAATTAGGTCTGGGCCGACCTGTCACTTTACCCTTTTATTTTTCATTTTACTTGTCAAGGCACAATAGGGCTGACTTTTATAAAGACACAATAGGGTCGTCTTAACAAATATAATATAATAATATTCTTTAGGGTTTTGTCTTGGTCAAATATAATAAGAATATCTTCCAAAGCTACTCAAACTTCAACACTCTCATCTCATCATGATTTCCAAAGAGACCATCTAAGGTGGTTTAGATCTCGTTTGGAGTCTTGCATGCGGCAACATGAAATCATAAATCAGTTGAAATCAATTCAAGAAGAAGCCATGTGTCATCATCCTTATGGTTCGCCCATCTAGTCTTACCAATCACTTATGTAGGTTATGTTTCTGTCGTCATCGTCAAATTGTACAATCCTTTCCTTTTGAGTTGGAATTTGTCCTTCGTCTTCCATTCAAAATAATTGTACGATGTGAAAATTATCACCAAATTTGACTGAAAAATTGGTGTTGTATCCATCCCTCTTATTGATTCTGAAAACCTGAAAATTAACCCTCAATTTGCCTGTAAAAAATCCTGAGAAATCACCGCAAAAGCTCAATTTTTCAAGGGTGTCACACCCTACTTAAGGATACACTTCGACACTGGCCTTAGTGTCACACTTCGGTAGTTTAAAACGTGCGACATTGCGCCACAGATTAGAAAATTTTAATTTTGCAAGTGTGCCTGTGACTGTTGCACCTTTCGACGGGGAGAGGGTGCGACACTTTCTACACTCGCACGTTTCAGTAGAGAGGGTGTGACACTTTCTACTGTCGCACCTTTCGACGGGGAAAGGGTGCGACATTGTCAGATATGCGGATTACACTCACCGAAACTTTGATTTCCCTCTTCTTTGGCTTGTCTAGTTTGCTCCAAGCAACTCGGCTTTGATACCATGTCAATGTTTCATGGAAACCTGCACGGGACGCCTAGCTAAAGCAAATACAAACAAAGTTTATCAAAAAAAGGACAAGAGATTCAATATGGAAGAATGAGAAAATATATTCACACTACTCCAATGAGGTGATCAATATGAATACAATGAATGATTGATATACACTCATATAGGAAAGAACATTCCATAATTAAGAAAAACGAACAAGCAGTGAGTTTTTCTTAGGAATGCATGCATGCATAATAGTGATGGTCTAACATAGAACTCGCTCCAGTAAACTACCACTAAACTAGTGAGTCAAAAATAGAAATATTTTCAACATTGGTGACATTGGAATTCTTCATTTTCTGCACTCCCTCCATCCAAAACCCCTTCACTCACCTTGGGAGTTTGAGTAGCTTTGGGCATGGGAGGGGTAAGCAAGGATGGGACATTTTTTACTTCGGTTTGGGCTATCAAAGGGCAATCTTGAATGTGATGGTCAGAGCTCTAGCATCTAAACAAGTGTTTAACACATTTATGTAATGGAGGAGCTAGTGATGCACCTCGCTACCAATCTGGATATACACAACTTCCCTGAGGCTCTGAGACAAGTTAACCAACACGCAAACATGGGATTGGGGGCCTAGAGCTAAAGAAATGTTCCAATTCTTCACAAATGAATTTCCGCAAAAGGGTAGTGATCCACCATAGCATCAATGAACACTACCTAAGCATTGGCCTGGGAAATCAACCCACATCAGGCCAATGAGCACTACACATGAAAGCCTAGGAAATTAACCCACATTGGCCTCCAAGAAACATTGTTTTATCAACGAAGAAATCATGGGCCCACTAATTAAAGACCACAAAGATGTTTTTACAGATCTGCAATCCACATTTCAATGTTTACTTCACATGCAAAGGATTGTTGAACTGGAATAGGAAAAGGCCTATAGTTAGGCCCTACATGTGTGTGCAATGCTAGCCATAAGTCCCCCGGAAATCACAAACTCAATGTTGAATAATCGCTTCCAAGGGCACCCTTCCCACAAAATACCCAAGAATGGAACCCTATTGAAATCCATGTCACAAACTAACATACTCAAGCTCGAATCTTTGAGCTAATAGGGGGATCATTACCTAGTGATACACCTTAAGGGCATATTTCCTAGAAGCCTTTGAATTTATCTCCAGTCACTAGTTCATCATAGTACAAGTTCATAGAAAGGTTAGGTGAGGCCATTGAGTCCCACCTTATGACAAGGGACAACTGGCTTGACAAGCCAGTGGAACCAACCAATACCAAAAAGATACATAAACATACTACCCACATCAAAAGGATCACAATCTTCATGTCATCCTTCTCTCTATATATATCACCCCATCCCATTCAAATGGTTATTTTCTATCTTTGTGTCTTTCATACTATGTTATCCTTTATCAACTTGGAAATTTTGGTGCTCTCATGGGTGAATCATAGCCCTTTATTTACTTGGGCTTGGTCTTGGCCATCCATTACCCCCTTTGTGTGCCTACTTTGGCTTTGCATACCTCATTGCATTGTTGCAAAAGGTATTCTTGGCTCCTTGGCCTCTCTTGGCTCTCTTGAGTTCCAAAGGGTAAAAAATTTCCCCATTCGCTGAAAGATACTTAGTGGACTAGTCTCCTTCCGTCGATTGCCATTACACTCTTTATTGTCATGTAAACAATTGCCTTCCCTCCTAATGTATAAACAGAAAATCCCCTACACTTTCCCTCATCTTTCAATTGAATCCCCTTACTCTCCCCTTTGGACTTTCTTGTGCATGCCTTTCCCCACATTAACTTTCCATCAACTTTACATTGGATCCCATTTATCTCTTTTGGGATTTCTTGTGCAAGCCTTTTCCCCATATTGAAATATTCCAATTGCACTCCAAGGAAAGCTTGGAAAGCATCCTCCCTTCCAAATGAAACACAGGTATTCGTAAAGTTGGTCCTCATAAATCCCCTCCCAACCTTTTATGTTCATTTTTAAATTTCTATTCTTCAAAAGAGGGTAAATATAAAAATGAATAATACAAGTAAATAGCTTGTTGTTAATTAGATGTAGTTGAATTAATTAAAAGGAAAAAATTGTTTTTTCCTTTTTAGATTCAAATCTCACTTTGTAACATGTTTTTTCTTCACAATCAAATCAAATTATTATTGAGCAATTAACTTAACTCTGAATCCTAATAATCCTATTTACCTTAAGTAAATTAAAACGTCCGTCCTCACAATGAAGTACCATGTTCAAAATGAAGAGAAGTAACTTTTGTAAATTTCCCCTGCCAGACCAACCTCCCTCAACCCGTCATCTCCAACGTTCTTATACAGCTTCTTGGATGATGACGCTCAAGAACGGAGTCATAACAGAACTTTAGCCGCTGTTCAACTAATCCCGAACAGAAAACATAATTGAATAAATACCAATTATCAATTCACATCCATAATTAAAGCAATAAATCACGTAAAGACACCTTGCAGCCGTCGTTACAGGGTGTAACACTATCAATTGATCTGTGCAGTGCCATTGGCTCTCTGTTTCGCATGAAAATCAGTCAAATGCACCTGATTTTCTAGCAATCAATTTACATGGACCTATTCCCTGTGGCTGCCCGTAATGGCGGTCACAAGCTGCAGCATATTTCAGTCTCCGACCACTGCTCAGTAGTCTTCTGCTACGGCCTCCTCCACTGGATATCTTCTGAAAGAGGGCTCGGGGTCAAAACGACTTTTACAAAACCTATTAAACCAAATTGTCTACACTGGAGGGGGAATAAGTACAGCTGTGAAGTGAGCTGCTTCTTTAGTGCTTAGCAGCACAGGTAGTAGTCGCTGCGATATTACCAAGGCAGCAATTATACGCCTCTGCATGAACATGAGGCCAAAGCGCTGCTACACTCTCATACTCCTGATTATACTTATTACTTATAACCCAATGTCGAGACACGAAGACGCAAATCCAAAAAGATGATTGTGAAGGGCAGAAGTATTTGTGTGGCCACTGCATACACAAGTCCAAGCAAGAAGTATGGTTGCAGTTGAAAAGTGCTTCGGAGAAGCCGACACTGCCACGATCCATTGCCTTAACCCTATCCTTCTCAGTGTTCATTCTTCAGATGAAAAATGATAATTTACTAACTGCTTCAATCGAAAAACTTCCCCAGCAATACCAGTCCATCCATGGACCACGATCCATTGCCTTAACCCTATCCTTCTCAGTGTTCATTCTTCAGACAAAAAAATGATAATTTATTAACGGCTTCAATCGAAAAACTTCACCAGCAATACCAGCCCATCCATGGACCATGATATACTTGATGAAAAAGGTTTGCTTTCATTGGCATTGAAACTCCAACAGTGTTTGGTGATTATGTTTATGGAGAAATTAATGAAGCCGTTGAAATGCCGTTCTACTAATAATACTACCAAAAATTAGTGACCAACATAGAGTAATAATTCTTGGCGGCGGCTCCTCTTTCAAATACAGATGTATGCCAAGTGACCTTCACCTTTTTACATGATCATCAAGATAGTAGGAAGTAGAATAAGAAATCTCCAAACCCAGCCCTGGTAGAAAACCTTGAAAGGAAGACTTGATAAATTTCACTTCTATTATCTGTCTCAAGAAAGGAGAAACCTTCTCAATTCCCTCAAAGCTCGCCAATGCTTGGACCGCTGCAACTGGGATCATGAAGAAACATAAGAGAGAGTGAAACAGCCATTACTAGTCTCCAAATTATGAGTGCAACAAATGGAATGACGGCATTGCTTTGGTATAGATCACGAGGCTCAAGGGCCCACTCTGGTAACCAAATTGTTGGGTTCTTGCTTTGTTGTGTCTGCCCACACACAGCAGCTCCCCAGCGTGTACTAATGAAAAAAATGCAACAGGCATGATTGCATTGGGATCCTTCACCACCCGTTCTTGTTTTTCAAGGAAATTCTTGGTAAATATTCTGGCCTCTTCAAGGATTCACTGGGAAACAAAACTTGGGAGGCACTGTAGAAGTTACAAGAACCGACCTTCTTGCTTAAAGTGACCGAAAGCTTCAGTAGTTACACTGAATCCATGCAAACGAAGTAACCTGAAAACCATGGATGTGCCATCTACATATCTTCTCCTGGGGGAATCTCTTGCCCATTCAATACCTTGAATGATCCAATACCTGTAGACATATTGGAGGACTGTCAATAATCTGCAAGATAAAATTGTGGATTCAACACCAAGACAACAACTTTCTGAATCGAACTTATTAAGAATAAAAACGAGGATCGTACCTGTAAGGAATATGACTGCTGTAGTCAGTGACCCAAACTCACTGTAAACGAGAACTTGTATTTGCAGAATGGCTCGAGGGAACCAAATGTTGAAGGCTATTTTCAGAGTGCGTTTAACTGTAAAGCCCATTCGGGATGTAAAGCAGTAGGAACGATCAGGTTGCAAGAGAGCATAAGAAATGGACTAGAAACATGCATTCACCCAACAACCTAACCGTAGATCCTCCACAAAATCAGGTTGCTAGAGATTAAATGCTAGGATCAAATGCATGCATTCATCCAACAATCTAACCATCGAATCTCCACAAAATGTGGCCACTTGGAAGCCACTCTTAGTTAATAGTAGAAAACTCATACTTTACATTCACTCCCTCTAACTACTGGTCTTACCAATTACCTCTAACTACTAGTTTACCAATTAAATTTCATAGAAAACCTAACTTTAAATTTATTAACTAGGTGTTCATACAAGTAATTGGCAAGTGGCCAAGCCTCAATGCTTAGCTCAAGCAGTCATGAGCCAAATGTGAGATCTCTCCCCAAAGTGGGGGAGGTCACAGGCCTGACTCTGTTGATCCCCTCATGGTCAACAGTTTACCCCATTTACCATCCATGGATCATGGGGAAGTACTCGAATTTTCCAGGAGGTGTTTTCCTTGTTAAGAAGTAATTGGCAAGTGGCTTCACACTTCAATAATAAGCATTTATTGTGTAGGATAACTGGCACTCAAAAGTAACCCCTTTCCACTAAAAATTCTATCCAGAATCTGGCCAAAACTTTGACCCATCATAGTTCCAATATGATCCAAGTTTCACTCATGGTGGAGCTTTGCCCCTTGGGGTTTTGGGCATCTCTGAATCCACCCAGAACCTCAAATTTTTCTAATACTCAGTTGATCAATGGGAACTTTGCCCTTAGTGTTTCGCCAGATTTTGTTTTCCAAAGCATTTTGAGTGCCTAATAGTTGACACCTTTATTTATAAGCAAAATCACACCTAATCAAATGTGGAGGCAAGTGATTATTGTTTTCCACAAAGGTTAAGTTATAAAATTTGGGCCATGATGTCTGATATAGGAGTAATTTTCCAAAAAAATTAAACCAGCACCAAACATTTTGGAAGTGCATCAAGGCTCCCTCTTTAAATTTCTTTAGTTGCAGCAACCTAATTAGATTAATCAGTGCACAAGGGAAAGGACATACGATTCATTTCAAACTTTATTTACTTGCAAGTAGGAGTTGGATTTAGTGTTAGATTGTACCCTTCTGGTGCCTCTTCTTACTTCAAGCCCTAGATATTATCTTTTTGCCACTTGATATCTTCCTTCTTTCCCATCCTAGAATGGACTTGGCAGCCCAAGTCCTCCTCCTGTAACATCAACTGGAGATTCTGGTTGCATACAGCATACCCGATACACAAGTGAGAACAGCAGATGGGAGGATGGACAGAGAATTAGGTCAGCCCAAATATATAGACAATATAACCATGCTACTTATAGAATCACAAACAATCAGTGCCAAGTACGCATAACATACCCACCTAACTGCAAATGGGAAAAAATATTGGAAAGAGATATGCCGATGCCAGCAGGTTCTAACAACTTTCAAAGAAACTTCATGCACCTTTCAGAACTCAATTTCCTACCTGAATCTGAGCTGATAATGGTTTCCACTTGAAAAAGAACAAAGAACTCTCTGTCAACAGCTCAAGTCACAAAAGCCATCGAACACCATTGCAGGAGAAGCTATCTTTGATGCAGCAGGAGAAAAGCAGAGATAAGCCAACATCTTCAACATAGAGGTGAGAGAAACATTCCAAAATCAAATGCATTATTTCTGCAGCACAGTTGAATGAATGACCTGAAGGGAAGTCCATTAAGACATACAAGATGGCCAATTACTGAAGCTAAGCCTCTCTAGTATGCCATCTGTCCACCTGTCCCGCCTCCAGGGAAAGGTGAAAATAGTGGGTTTATAGACCCCTACAAATCATGTCCAAGTTGTTGTGCCTTAATGAGCAAAAGTTCAAATAGATGTTATGTCCACATTGGAGAGACATGGATGGCTTAGGCGGATGATTTTGGGGTGTCAAGTTGGCCATCTATGTGGCAAACTTGACACCTGAAATAAGGGTGCACCAGTTTTGGCTCCCGTCCCCTACTTCTTGTCATCTTGTAGATAATTGCACCTTAAGTACACAGTGAGAGGAAATCTCAATTAAGTTGATTTTCTGTAGATGGATTTGCCTGTACTGCTTGCAGTGGGTTCGCTGCCTTGAAAGGGACTCGTTGCTTATAATAATACATAGAAAACAATAGTATAACAAATATTTATTAATCTTGTTGCTTGCACAATCCTGGATAACTCCTTCATCCATTTTAGAAGGCTTTAAGTCTTCAGACTGTCCTGTTGGTGGAATAGGTATCATTAAATCAACTTTGGAGCTGGTGTCACACCACTCATAGCAAAAGCATAAACTATATAAATATCATCTTGTAAATAAACTGTGGTGAGCTCAAAATAAACAAAAAACCCAAGAACAGATGCAACATAAGCTACACAACCATTAGTGTATACTGTGTTGCTCTTTATTACAATTTATAAATCTCCTGAAAAAAAGGTAACTATAGATGCATAATTTTAGCATTTGTCCTATCATTCACACCAATGGTTGTGAATCTTGCTCACATGGTTGTATTACCTGGGAAGAGTTACATAGTTGACAAACCAAAAGGAAACAGTAACCACTATAACAATATGCATACTACACAGAATTCAAAGAGCTGCCATGGACTGGTATTGCAAGAGCTGCATCAAGAAGTGCTACTTGCTCTTTCCTATTCATCCATCTCTATCTAGATGCTGTGTCCCACTCATCTACTGCATATGATCAGATGACCCAAAAAATCTATTTTTAAGAGTCCTGAAAATTGGAATGATTCCAATCAAAGCTATCTGAAGTTGCTCTGAACTACTTGTACGAATACTAACTTGCCCTGCACCACGATTATTCAAATTTGCACGGGCAATCATTGTTGTATTCCGTCCTACTGCAAATTGAGATTGCAGGTTGCACCCAATTGCAAGATCCCCATGCCAGTCCATTATGGAAAGTCCCAAGGTAGAAAGTGAACGGCCTATTGGGTAGTCCTTGTCTCTCAAAGTAGCTTCTACACTCCCTCCATATGTTACATCTCCACGGCCCGTTATGGCACCCCCATTTAAAACCAGCTTAAACCTCTTGCCAATCATCAATCTGTCCTCGAGCTTAATACCACCAGTTATGGCATCACCCAACAATGTCATGGCAAGTCCTGCTGTTGTTTTATTGTGCTTAAAATTACTAAACCTGGTTTCTGTACGCACAGTGTATGCAAGCTCCTTACCAAGGGTCTGAATATCCAGTCCTGCTGAAGTCATTTTTCCCTCTCCATGTTTCAAAGTCCCAGCACATTCCATTTGAAGGTTGGCCTCCTTTTTGTCCTTTGTAACTTGACCTGAAATTGAGACAGGAATTTTATTGCGAATCACAAACATCTTCTCCAAGTTCACTCCTTCATACCCAACATCATGGTCCCAACCATGAGTTTCCAAAACAGGCCGCACAAGCCATTGATAGGATGTATCAAGATAGCGGTATCTATGAGTAGGATTATCAGCATCAAAGGATGGTGGCAAAGCCATATCTGGCATTGGTACAGGCACAGAAGCTGCACCAGCATTTTCGTCTTCCATGTCGCCATCATATTCTTCAGCTTCCTCCTTGGTAGCTCCAGGCATCTTCTTCATAAACCTCCGACGCCGCCTTTCTTCTTTCAACTGATTTTTCATAAACATTTTTTCTCTGTACTCCAACTCATCAAAGTACGCTTTCCTCTGCGCTTTACTCAACTTATCTAGTTGAGACTTTCTTAAACGCCTGAAAGGCGGTAGCTTATCATACTCTGACTCATCTTCTGTATCTGAAGCCTCATCCAAATCCTCATCTGAAACATCCTCATCTCCCAACTGTTCTTCTGGCAACTTCAGCTGAGGTCTTGACTGCAGCAGAGAAGACAAGAGGAAAGGCAATGGTGGGACCCTTGGGCGAGAACCGAATGGTTTACCAGGAGTGCTATCTTGCAACTTTAGGAGTGCATTTGCTTCAGCCAGGATTTTAGATGCAAAGCAAAGTAGTAGTAATTGAGGCTTCCAAATCTGCCCATTTGGCAGAACTCTCTGCCCTGCCCTATTGGTCCTGCAGTGAGAATGATTCTCCACCAGAGATACAGGATTCATAAGTCGCATGTCTCCAGCTGCCTGGCGAATAGCCTGTTGAACCACATGAGAGCGCTGAGCTACAAACATCTCATAGCTCAGAGGAGTCCCATTTGGCCCATCAGGTGGGGCAGATGCAGCATGGGTGAGGACTACAATGGCATTAAACCAGACAGCCGACCCAAAAGTTTCTGTAATAGTGCGCAACAGTGGAAGATCTCCATAGTCCCTACTCTGCATATCCAGCCGATCAAAATACAAAACAATATCTGGAGGTGTCTTCTTGATAAAATGCTTGACTGATTTAAGAAATTTCTCATTACGACGCTGATCAGCAAAAGAAGCTAGAAGCCCAGGTGTATCAATCACCCTAATCTTAATGCCTTGAACTGTTCCTACAATCTCCTGCACCTTCTTTGTTCCCATCTGAAAGGCATTTGTTCCAGACTTCACCTCGTCGAAAATTGAATTGATGGTTGCACTCTTACCAACTCCAGTCTTCCCAAGTACCATGATTGTACAGGTGAAATCAAGGCCCTCCTGCCCAGCTGCTTCTTGCTGCTCTGCAATTGCACTTGCTCTGTCAAAGCTGAAGGCTCCAGTTCTGCTAGAATTTCTGCTTCCTCTCAGCTGCTCTGCCAGACCAAGTCTGTACAAGACCTGAGCAACCACAACATTGTGTGGCGTCTGACCCAATCTATGGGCAAGCCGCAAGAATTTCACTCTGATCATCTGGAGCTTCTCACGAGTTTCATTGTTCTCATCTGAGTCTCCAGTGGGTTGATCCTCCACAAGTTGAGATGGGCGAGATGCTGAAGTACCATTCGGCCTGGAGTGCTGCACTGCACGAGAGGCAGGCTCTAGCAATGGTGCTGAGGATCCTAGGCCTGCAGGGCGAGCAGGAAGATGCAATCCTGAATTGCTTGTGGATGTGGTGTTAAAACCTGGATTAGCAGCTGATAACTCATCCTGTACTTCATCTTCCTCAGTCTCGTCATCTGATGACTCAAACTCTGATTCCACTGCTAATGCTGCATCCGGCATGGGCTTCTTTTCTCTTCCATTAGTATCAAATGCTTCACGAATTCCTGTCATAGAATCATCCTGTTGAATTTGGTCCATCAACTTGCCCTCCTCACCCAGAATTACCTTTTCCTCAATCTTGACAGGAATTGGTTCAACCATTACCAGTTCCTTAGCATTATTGAAGAGAAGCTCTGAATTCTCCTCAGCCGCCACCTGCTTTTCTTGATGTGGTATTTGGGCCTTGTCAATCTTTTCATGGGATCCAGCATTTACGTCATCATCATTGCACTGTGCTTCTTTGATAGCTGCTCCCTTACTAACATCCCTAAACTCTTGATTTATTACATGGCCATCCACCAGTGAAACCGATCCCTCCATACCCTCAAGAGTTTCTGTGCTCTCATTATCAACATTGGTTGCCTGCTTTGTCTTTTCCTGCTGGCTTTCCTCTTGAACTACCTTTCCTGTTTTCTCTGCTTCCCACTCCTTGCTTTCAAACTTCCCTTTGTCCACATTTTCACTTGCACCAGGTTCTTGAATTTCTGTATGCTTTGCCTCTTCCTGCTGGCTTTCCTCTTGAACTACCTTTCCTGTTTTCTCTGCTTCCCACTCCTTGCTTTCAGACTTCCCTTTGTCCACATTTTCACTTGCACCAGGTTCTTGAATTTCTGTATGCTTTGCCTCTTCCTGCTGGTTTTCCTCTTGAACTACCTTTCCTGTTTTCTCTGCTTCCCACTCCTTGCTTTCAGACTTCCCTTTGTCCACATTTTCACTTGCACCAGATTCTTGAATATCTGTATGCTTTGCCTCTTCCTGCTGGCCTACCTCTTGAACTACCTTTCCTGATTTCCCTGTTTCCCACTCCTTGCCTTCAGATTTTCCTTCTTCCACATTTTCACTTGCACCAGGTTCTTGAATTTCTGTATGCTCCTTACCTGATTCTGCAATTACTTCGGTTTCTTCTTCAACAGCAAGCTCCTCCTTGATTGTACTCTCTTGTATCTCCATTGGCTTTACTGGTGATGTTTCTGCTCCATTGATATCTGTTGGTGTTGATTCCGCCTTCACTTGAAGAGTTTCTCTGCTCTCACTATCCACATTGGTTGCCTTAGCAATCCTTGTCTCTTCTTGCTGGCATTCATCTTGAACTTCCTCTTCTGATTTCCCTTCTTGCAATTCCTTGCTGTCAGACTCTCCTTTGTCGGCATTTCCATTTGCATCAGATTCTTGAATTTCTGTATGCTCCTTACCTGATTCCGCAATTACTGCAGTTTCTTCTTCAACTGCAAGCTCCTCCTTGATTGCACTCTCTTCTATCATCACTGGCCTCACTGATGATGTTTCTGCTCCATTCATATCTGTTGGTGTTGGTTCAGCATTCACTCCCTTGGTATCTACAAACTGACCAACTGGTACAGGTGTGTCAGAGGCTTCTGACAGTTCAGACAATGATGCCTTTGTAACAGGTTGGAGAGCTGCCTCCACATGGTCATCAACAGCTTCAGACTGTTCTCCCCTTCGTTCTAGTTGCTTTCTATTTTCTTCTCCAGTGTCCAGCCTATTCTGTGCTACATCCTCACTTTCCTCATGCATCTTTTCCACTGGATGCTCAGAATTTGATTGATGCTGCATTGGGACAACTGTCTCGCCATGATCTGCAGCACCTTCAGATGTTTCCCTTAGATGCTTTCCACTTCTTTCTCCGTCATTCTTATCATTTATCTCCAATTCACTTGCCAAAGGATGAACATCTTTTGACTGGATCTCTATGGCTTCTTCAAATCTCTCTCCTTGATCTTCAAAATCTTCAACTGCTCCAATCCCAACTTCCTGGAGCTTGACATTTGCATGAACACCTTCCACTGCATCCTCCTTTATCTTCTCACTTGTATCCTGCTCCTTTGCCAATGGATTCCCATCTTCCAGTTGGTGTTTCTCAGTTTCATCAAACATCTCCTCATCTTTAGCAAAAACTGGCTGAGATGCTCCTTGCCCTCCTAAACATTTTTCCTCTTCTCCATTTTCTTTTCCATCTAGTACTTTGTTATCATTTACCTCTTGCCGATCATCTAATGGGAGCTCAGTAGCTTCTTCATATCTGTCATCCCCCCCCTCTTCCTGCTGTTGCTCATGCATTTCTTCCTGATTTTCATCAATCACATCTGCCGATGGAATCCTCTCCTCAACCTCCACCACCTCATGATTGGTCTCATCACCGACATCAGCCTCAGCTATAGGCATGGCTCAAAACCTGTGCTCTTTGCAAAACGTCAAATTTGCTAAAACAACGGACAAGCAACCAATTTAAACCTCTGTGCAGTTCATTACCAAGGTAAAGTGTAGGATATTCTCCAATTAGCCAAGGCTACCTCTTCATTTAAAGAAGTGAAATTCTCTGAAGAAAGAGAAGCTTCTCTAGCAAAGAAAAAAAATACCTGCCAAGAACATCTCTCCTTCTTAGGAATAAAAAATCCATAGGCTATCCAAAGCCTGTTTTTTACGAATTGAAAATGCAGCAAAGGAAAAATAGACCAAACAAAACATGACTGTTCATGTGACAGAGAAGCAATCAACCACCTAAAGAAAATAAGATTCAGCCTCCCAAACAAGCATAGTTAAAGCAACTCAAGTGACATCTTGTTGTTCCTCCCAAACAAGGAAGATTGTCTTGCCAACTAAACCCAACAAAACATGGCCACTTATCAAGCTCAAGATCGAAAACTTTTCCAAATCAAAAGCTGCCCTCACAGCGCAAGACTTAAAATCTAGACACCTCGGAGTTAAGAGAAGCTCTCAAGAAAGTCTCAGTTATAGCTTGAAATTCCTTGCTAAACAGTCCACAACTAATTTATGCCGACTAGAACCTTACTTAAAGAACCCACCCATTCAAAAACCCCTTAATAGCTACGAAGCAAAACTGATAGAAGAAAACAGAAAAACAAAAAGAACCTATTTTAGTAAAATGAAACTCTAGGGCCTTGGATAGGTTCTATAGTGAGGTTAACAGTGTTTTGTTTTCAGCCATCCCCTGAGCTTCCATTCTCGCTGTGGTCAGTCCAACCCATATGACATAAGTTTGACATGGATGAGGCTGGACGCAAATTCCGGCCAATTTTGGTGGAAGTCAGCTGTCTGCCGATCCAGCCCCTATAAATAGCTTCTGAAATTCTGAAATAAAGGGAGGGTCCATAACATTTCCCCCTATTTCTTTAAAAAATTAAAATTGGACAAACACAACAAAACCCCTTAAAGTGCTTCAGCAGCCGATATCGTCTTTTACTAACTGTCAAGGCCGGAAACCTATATTTTCACGGATTCAACCAAGGTTCAAATCACAAAGAAGACGCAATACTGGGGAAAAGCAGAATTGAGAACATAGCAATAATTTCAAAAATAATTACACCACATGCACGACCTATGTAGGGTTTTTTGCTTGCCTGCGAATGCATATTATATCATTATAGGAGTCTAAAAATGCCAACATAAAATACGATGCAGAGTATTCTCTATCAAATTCAAAGGATCTACCCAAAGCATTCATACGAAACCAGGCTCAATAGAACAACCCTATATCCAAGGCTGCCGCAGTGAGAAAGCATGCCCTAAAATAAGATCTCTGAAATTTTGAGCAGAAAGGAAACCCAGGAAAGGCAGAGTGACTCACCTGATAAATCCGGAAATCGATGCGCACGAGATCTGTGAGAGCCTTACACTGAATTTCACAACTCTGTTGAGCCTTTCATTGCGAAGATCCAGCAGATAAGGGACTAATCGACCGTTCATCTGGAGGACGTGATCGGACGGCCCAGGGTTTTTTTGGATTACATTCCCATATCATTTCGTGTCATGAAATGGGGTTTTCTTTTTCTAATTTTTGGACTAGAATTACTGTAGATATTGGGCTACTCTACGATGTTCTACAGGTTGCTGGTGTGTGGACCTCCTAACCCACGATGAGATCACGTGAAAAAAATTCTTTTGAAAACTTGGACATACTTTATAAACAGAACAATGTGAGAATATGTGTACGAGTTTATGTGATTATATCATAATACATTATTAGTGGATGGTTGTAGGTCATGGATTATGAAAACATTGTTTTTTAAATGAGAAATTAATTAATAAACAATTTTTTTTTGTTAATTTATTATGCATATCATAATATATAGAAATAAAAATTAAAGATGGAGATGGAAAAATTTTAGCTACTTCTAGAATTTCGCACTACAGGTGATAGCAACCCCACCACTAGGTACTTGCATAGGTGATAGTAAGCCTCACTATCAAAGGTAGGGGTAGTAAGCCCCACCACCACAGGTACTTGCATAGATGATAGTAAGCCTCACCACCAAAGGTAGTGGCACTAAGCCCCACCGCCATATTGGTAAACAAGTGCGCAAGAGACATACACATTTTAGGAGTTGGTCCATAACCCCACCTTGCCATGACAAATAATACTTGACATTTTCCTTAGCTTTCTTTGGAGGGCCAAAACCTCTTGGGCCTCCCATCAATTGTTGGGAATTGGTGCAGTAGACATATGCAGAGCCTAGATTATTAGTTAGGGTCCATTCCAGATGATCGTGATCAACTCTATAGGGCCCTTCTCAGATGATCGTGATCAACTCCTCTTAATGATAACATGATTATTTTTATTTTACCTATACTCTAACTATGACCCTATGTTTATTATGACCCTATATTTAAAGTTGTTATATATTTTGTTATGTCCCTATGTTTACTGACCTTATATTTAGAGTTGTTATATGTTTTGTTATGTTTCTTTGAATTTTAAACTCTTCGTTATTATGGTAGGGTTTTGAACAATTTCACTTAAATCAAACCATATTTTTATTTTTATCAACTTATTTTTATTTTTATCAACTTTTATTTATATGGTAAAAATCTCTATAACAATTTACATATTTTATATTAAAAAATTGTATAAACAATGTATCTTAATAATCAAAGAAGTTTTAATTCACCTTAATTACATAATTTTTGTAATGGTCAAGTAAAAAGCTATAAAAAAAAAAATGTCAAATCTTAATTTTAAATCCATAAATAATAAATTTGATATATATCATTTTGATAAGATATATCTTATAGACTTATAAATCCATAAAGAATAAATTTGGTATATATCATTTTGGATAATGTATATCCACTTATGTAAATTTATCATTAGATTTTTAAAAACTTTTGACTAATAAAAAACAATATAGAATCCTAATGTTAAACAAGGCTGCATGGCAGCGTATATATGTCACTATGCATGTATAATAAAATAAAACAATAGTTGTATTGAATCCACCGCATGTGTCGAGAAGAATAACAAATTGATCTGTTGAATATGGCAAGCAAGCGTCATCTTATTAAAGGACGTTGAGCCTCATCTCATTAAAGTCGCTATGCATGTATAATAAAATAAAACAATAGTTGTATTGAATCCACCGCATGTGTCGAGAAGAATAACAAATTGATCTGTTGAATATGGCAAGCAAGCGTCATCTCATTAAAGGACGTTGAGCCTCATCTCATTAAAGGAC
Source organism: Picea engelmannii (assembly GCA_009831015.1). Taxonomy (NCBI): domain Eukaryota; kingdom Viridiplantae; phylum Streptophyta; class Pinopsida; order Pinales; family Pinaceae; genus Picea; species Picea engelmannii. The sequence continues at coordinate 93,066 of ML808651.1, read as the reverse complement.
GTTGAAGATCCTTACGCAGCCACGGCAATAAGAGATGCATTTGAACAACTAATCACAATTTAGAAAAATGTTTTAAAATAATTAAAAAAATCAAATTGTAATATTATACCTTTAAAAATGCTCAAAACTATTTTGGTCAAACCCCAACTAATAGACGATCAATAGCATATCCAATACTATATACCACCGCAATTATAATAACTAATATCCCTTCACATTATTTTGAATGATCTTAAAAAAACCCAATTTCATCAAACATTTAGATTATACATTGTAAAACGCTCAAACTTATATTTAAAGTTAACACTCAAAATTTGTAATATAAAAATAAAACGTATATTTAAGTTTAACCCTTAAAAAAATTGTGAAAACAAAAATACAAATGCCATCAACTTTGAATTATACAAAATTTTATATTATTTTATTTTAACTTTAACACTCAATTAATTGTGAAAGAAAAAATACAATTGTCATCCATTTGAATCCTATCTACAAAATATTATTTTATTTTATTTAAATGTGCCTAGGAAAAAGGTACCCATTAAATGARAACWATAAAAAATAAATAAATGCATATMCATGCCAAAAAAGAAAGGATTATTTATTTAACAAGATGGGCCCCAACTTTTGACAATATATATAAAAAAACAAGAAATATTTATTACAATTACATTGGGGGAAGTGAAGGCAACAATAAGACTTCAAAGTTTTTGGCCAATAAGATATCACATAAATGAGATTTAAAATTTAAAATAAATAATTATTTTTTAAAACTTTGGATAAAGGGGTGTATATTTTATGGTCAACCATGAACTAATAGAAAATCAAGCCTAACTCAAAGCTATATACCATGCCTATCGGGCAGGTATAATAAGTGGATATTAAAATATTATAAGATATGTATTTTATCTATTTTCAAGGTTTTATTTTACTTGTTGTTTGRACTTTCTTGATTCTTCATTATTTTCCATAAAAAWATTTATTTATTAAAAAAATGTATTTCAYTTATTTCTACATATTTTTTAATTAAGAAAATGAATTTTAAAGTTTTAGTTTATTAAAAATTAAATAATAATAATGTTAATTGGGTTTAGTTTGGGTGATTAGGATGAATGAATGTTAAGTTCAATTCTATAAATGTGTATTAGAAAAAAAAATAACTAAATTTAATTAAAATTTAATCACATAGGTTTTGATATTCATAACTTTCTGTAAATAAAAAGAAGATTCCTCCTCATTTATTTTAAAATATATAATAAGAAAGAGAAAATTAATTTAATTCATGAAAGTATAAGGTTAAATAACATAAAATAAAGTTAAATATAAAATTAATGTCAAAGTAAAATAAAACAAGTGTTGTGTGGCATCGTAGTCCCTGCCAAATAATAAACTAAGTCGCTATGTTATATATGTCCACTCATTTGTTGTCTTTGTTAGAGGGCTAGTGGCCACAAAAATATGTCATTTATAAAGTCACACATGTGTTGGTTTTATTATCATGTCACCCGAAATTTAAAAGCAAGAGAGTGAAAAGCCTTGTAAGCCATAGTTGTTATTATAATGTCCAGGAAATATATGTTTCAGTCAACCAGTATATACATCCTACATGAAATCTTTAGTCCACCATTCTGTCACATTCCTTGCTTTTATTTATTTGAAGGAGTAATGAAAGCATGGTGTTTTCCAGGTGTATAAGATTGTGACTAACGTTAATCAAAGAATAGGAGTATGGTACGGCTACCATGTTACAATGTTGCGTCGATATAATTATTTTCTAATATTCTCTTTCTCTACATCACTTTCTCTTGGATCTATGTACAAGCAGCAAGGGCATTTTTATGCGTTGAATGGGTGTTGAAACCCTGTAAGCATTGATGATTGGCATAGAAAGATTAGAGATCAGAGTGTAAATTGAGAGATGATAAAGAAATCAAAATGAATTACAAACCAGATTGAGTAGCGACTGAGTTGAGTTTACGCAGTTTCATTGTACCTGGATATTTGACTATATGGATCTGGACTTTGTTAAAAGTCCATTGAAAAATGATTTTCGGATGCCTGGGACCTGGATGGAAGGTTCTGCTTAAATTCTGAACTATCAGAATTATCTGGATCTAGGCTCTAGTGTTAAAGTGATTAAGGGTAGAGATGGATGTCTGACCTGTAGATGAGTGGTTCCACTCTCCATATTTAGGTATTTGATAAAGCTAACGAGGATTGGGTATGAGTTAAAGGTTATTGAGAATTGAGCCTCTAAACTTTAGGCAAGGTTCCAACATCCATTAGTTGGATTGTAGACTCCATAACCCATACAACATTACAACTCAACAAAAGAATGAAGGTTAAGTTATAGAAAGGCGTTCCATTGTGAAGTGGATCATGTGACATGAAACCCAGATCACATCTTAATGATTAAGTGGAGTTGTTGAAACATTTGGATATTCGGATCTCTGGATCATCCGGATCCAGGATTCTAAATAAAAGGTCATTTGGATTATTTCCATGTCCAACGGATTCCAACATCCATATTTTGTATTTCGAGATCTTCCACATCCAAAACAGAGCCTTTAGAGAAAGGTATGTATCTAGAGGTTTTCGCTAGCTCGACGTCCTAGATTTTGGGGTTCCGCATTTGAGTTCCGCTCCATAAATGTTGGATTGGTTGAACCAAAGGTTCATTAGAGTTTTATATAAAGATTGGAACAATTTAGAATTTCAGCTTGCCAAGGTTTGAAGGTATCGAGATTTTCTAAGGTAAAGAAATCACTACCACTCATTGAAACATGCTCAACAAAATTTTATGTTGGAATCTAACACCCTATCACAAATTATCCTTGCATCTAAAATGTAAGGAGCGAAAGCTACAGATATTGCAGTAGACTAGATTTTATTTAAATGGAAGTATTGGGCACAAACAAAAAACATAATCGTGCATCTTTAATTATGGATTAAAGAGCCTCTTAAATTCTTGTAGAAAGAGGTTCAATTCATCTTTCAATAGTTGTACAGGAAAATGATTTAATTTTTTTTTTAAATACAAAATTCAATTAAAAAAATATTAAACATTGGAAAACACCATAAATTTGTACTCAACATGTTAACTAATATGTAGTCACGAACATTATTTAAACTTTTTTTTTAAAATTACAAAAATTCAATCAAACAATGTTAAACATTAGAAAACGCCATAAATTTGTAGTCAACATGTTAACTAATATGTAGTCAATGGGAAAACTCATCACTATAATCCCCTTGGCACATACTAATAAAACATTTTTCATAAACAATATTGTGAAATTGAGTATAGTTGGACTTTCCCTTTTACAAAATCTGTCTAATGTCATTTTTTTCCTATTTGTGACCAAAATCTATTTATCCCACAATAAAAATGTGAGGAAGATATGTTGGATTACTAAGAGGGGGGGGTGAATCAGTAATAGAGCAATTTAACCATATAATCCAAGTGTTATATCAATGAAGCATTATTATCCAATAACTGCAGAGTAAATAAGCAATGAACAAATGAACAATCATACACATACACAGTACACCAGTGTT
>ML808651.1:8757-31650 GCA_009831015.1 Picea engelmannii | reverse complement strand
TCTAACTTACGAAGATACCTCTCTAAATATATTTTTATAAAAATCACATAAATAATAATAAAAAATCAAATAAAATCATAAAACATGGTATTGAAATCATGACTAATAACTTCATAATAAAATAAATAAAATTTGAAAAAAAAAACTCTTTGTACTAATTCATGAATTCTTTACTTTTGATTAAAATCTACAGTAAGTGATAGTAATAATGAAATGGTGTCCTTGCTAAGTGAATTAGAATAGCAATACAACTTTCAAAAGGATATTAATTTGCACTACAACTTTCAAAAGGATATTGAAGTTGGCCCGAGGTGGGGAGTTGTAATTAGGTACATGGAAAATCCAGTCATTAATGGCAGTTGAGTGACTTTAAACGCGTGATAAACAACCAGAGTAGAAGGAGAAGTGAATAAGTAATGGCGGGTTACTAGGGCAGCTGGCGGTGCCCCAAAAATGTAACACGTGGTCAATAGCCTCCGGTTATCGAGAAAGAGGCACTGGCATGGTCAGACGTGTTTACCAGAGCAAAGATGAAGGGGCGTTAAAGAAGGTAGGTGACACTCATTGAAGAAGCTTCCTAATGGAAGCTGAGGTCAGTTCATTCATGGGCACTGAGGACGAGACACTATGGAATAAAGCAGAACGCTTTGTCTCAAATGAAGAGTTAAGGCATAGAGCTAGTGGAGACAAAGGTATGGAGCCATGCATAGATTTCTGAAAAGCACATGTTGAAGCTGCTAGCACAGGACTAGGAACCCAACTGTTAAAAACTCCCAGTTCTGGCATCGAAGAGGCATAGAGGATTCTGGGTGATAACGTACACAAACAACAAGTTGTTCAGGATATGATTGGAGGAAGCACTCGACCCGTAAGGCAAGGAGATAATCACAAAAAAACGATGGGAAGGGGAAGGGGCCAAAACCCTGGAAACCAAATAAATAAAAAAGAAGAATGGTTCTAGGGGGGGACGTCGAGATGGAAGAGACTTGTAAATTAACACTCTATGCGTTGGCAAGAAGGTTCTCTTACAGAGCTCTATGCAGACTAGGCATCGAGGAGTGGGTGACAAATACCTAGGCACCAAAGCTAGGGTACACTATAGAGATTGTGACCCTAACGAAGGGGTGGTTCTATTTCATTTTTAACACACCAGAGGACTTAATAAAAATATTAAAGGAGAATGGTTCATTAATGGAGGCAGTCTAATGTTGAAGAGATGGAGGGTTAGTTTTGACCCGACAACTGACTATTTTCAACATAGACACTTATGGGTCCTTCTTCCTAGCTTACCGTTACAACTCTGGAATGCTAGAGCTCTAGAAACTATAGGAAATGAGCTAGGCCGATTCATCACTTTTGACGAAGAGGTTCTCAATGGGACTGATAAGAGGATAGGGAAAATCATGGTCGAATTGGACATTCATAGTGGACTACTGGAGGCACTGGACATTGAATGGCGAGGGAGGGTCTATGGACAAAAGTTGGACTACCTAGGCATCCCCTTTAGATGCTCATACTATCACAAAATGTGGCATATGCACAAAGGTTGTCTAGGGTATGTGTCGGAGGAGGAATCCGAGTCATCCATGCTTAGGAAGTCATAATACTACGAGTCTTTGGGGGTGGACTCTTTCTGGAGTGGGGAAGGCACTACGACTAAGGAGGAAGCCATGTCTTCACCAGCGCTGGACCTAGATGTTGGTAATCTCAAAAACCTTTTCCCTTCCTTTTACTCCACTTTGACAGCCTTAGAGCTTGATAACTTAAAAATTTCAGAGTTATCGTCTTATGCTCCCCAGCCTGTAATGTCTTTACTTATTAGTCCTGCTAGAACCTCAGGAAGGCTAGAAACACTAGGGATTTTGTATGCTAGTCTGATTCAGGGGGGTTCTGATTCGACATTACAACGACCTATGGATAGTTTTATATCTAATGATCATACAATATAATTTGAAGGGTGGGGTAGGGGCGCGCATGATTTAAGGGAGTTAGAAATTGGGGAGAGCTCATTGGGGGCAGTCCTTGATTCACTGGTCCCATATTTTCAGGATATTGTTTCACCATTACCCCTGCCTATCTATAGGGGGCATGCTGAGGTTGGTCAAGAGATAGACACCTTCTCTGCTAAAACCAGGGGGTGGGAACCAACCGACAAGGATAAAGCTGAGAAGCAAGTTACCTGGTCAAAGGGGTTGAGGAGAGATGTATCTCCCTTAATGACGATAAGTGCGCGAAGAAAAGTGCTTGACAGTGCTAAGATTTAAAACAATAATTACAGTAACAGATCTGAACAAGGGGCTCTTAGAGGCATTAAAACCCTAGCGAGGGCCAACTAATGTTATTCGTCTCACTAAACCTTAGGGGAGTAGGAGGGGCTCCAAAATTATCCTCCTTCCACAGGTTACTGACAAATACTTTGCCTGATATAATTTTTTTCCAAGAAAACTTGGTAGAGGAAGCAAAAGTAAGAGCGTTTGTGATGTCTTTACGACCCAGCTAGTTGGTTTGTGCTATGGACTCTGTGGGTCATTCTAGGGGCCTTTGTGTGGTGTGGGATCCATTAAAAGACACTCTCTCTCCCTTTATAACTTGTGTCAACATTCTTTTGATAGGTACACTACTTGAGATTAATCGTCCAGTTACATTTGTGAACTATTATGGTCCGTGCTTAGACATAAAATCCTTCTACGAGAAGGCGGTTAGTAGTGGTTTGTTAGCCAAAAAACATCTGATTGTTGTTGGAGATATAAATTTTACTATGTCTGCTGGGGAAGTGTGGGGCACCAAATTCCATCTTGATCCAATCGCGAGGTACTTCAAAGGTATCTTCAAGGATATTGGGTTAGTTGACATAGTTCCTATAGACTGCTTGCCTACTTGGTGCAATGGAAGAGGTGGGTCAGAGGCCATAGCTAAACAATTGCATCGAGTTTGCATGTCGGAAGACCTGATTATGTTGGTTGGGAGACATAGATCTTGGGTGGATTACCCATATATCTCAGACCATGCTTTGGTGTTCCTCTAGTTTGATGATGGCCTTAGGAAAGTAGCTTATCCATTCAAGCTAAACTGCATCTGGCCAGGGGAAGTGGGGTTTTATTCTCTAGTTCATGAGGTATGGAAATCTTGTGAGTATGAGGATGAATCTTCTGTACATAGAAGACTTGCCTGTAAACTGAAATATCTGAAAAGTAGAGCGTCTTCATGTGTGAAAGAACAAAGGTGGACTAAACAACTTGAGTTAGTCACAGGTCGAGGAGAAACTAGAGAGCAGTTATTGTAAAAAAGCTGGTAGGATTGATATGGCAAAACTAGTTATCCAAATCAAAGAGTTAGAAGAAGTATGGATTAAGCTCCTACTTGCCGAAGAAGAATCATGGAGACGGATGATCCAAGAGGATATCAATGACCACCCACGTTGTCCAACTGGCTCAAAACAATTTTTTGGAAACTTACTATTTTTAACAGTTTTTTGGTTTCTGAACTTCCGGGGCCATTTTGAGGGCCTAAACGACGTTTTTTCACGATAAGGCACCTAAATGATAGCCAAAGGTTGTGATTGAGCCCCCTAAATGAAGCTCCTCATCAATACCTTTCCAACGATCTATCGTGCACCCTAAAGGAAAATCATATGCAAAAGTTACGACCTCGAGACGTTGATGTACTAACTTACCCCAATGGGTCCCACATGACTTTTGACGCTTCATCTCCTAGGGTTAGATTTTTGGATGTCTAGGTTTTTGGAATTCATGTTTATTGTAAAAAGGCCTTCAGAGCCTCATTGTACTCATCTTCTTGCGAATGAATGTAGTCATCACATCTCTTCTCAGAGATAAGCTGCCACCATTCTAGCAAGCTTGTTTCAGTCTGCATTTTACAGTTTCAACATATTTATTATTTAATAGAAGTCGAGATTTACTATATCTTTGTTGTTATTCACTTTTTCTTTGTGTTAATATTATAAATCTATGTTTTCATTTTGTTATGCTCATAAATCCAGATCAACAGAAGAGCATAGTGACCTGGTTACAAAAGGGTGACCAGAACACTAAATTTTTTCATCAATTTGCTAGCCATAGGAAAAATAAAAAAACAACAAGGGAGATCATTGATGAAAATGATACATGTCACTCAGGTCAGGAGGCACTTCTTTCCAAAGAGGTGAGACATTTTAAAGGTTTTTATGCAGACCCAAGACAAAACACGATTGTTGAACAAGTGACCACAATCCAACAGATCCCTTGCTACATTGTTGAGTGTGATATTCAGATGTTGGAGAGACCGTGCATCAAAGAAGAAATCCTATCAGTCTTAAAGGGTTTTTCCAAGGATAAAATTCTCAGGCTAGATGGGTGGACCATGTAGTTCTTCCTCTGTTTCTTTGACTTGGTAGGGGTTGACATACTGGAAGCGATGGAGGAGTGTAGGAGGAATGGAACTATGGCAAGGTCATTAAATTCGACCTTTCTAGTTCTCATCCCAAAAGTGAGCAAGCCCACTTGTTTTTGGGATTTCATACCTATTTCACTTTGTAATCTAGCTTACAATATTATTGCAAATATTACAACCAATAGGATAAAGCCGATCCTATCACAGTCATTATTTGGGGAGCAACTAGGGTTCTTAAAAGGTAGACAGATTCTGGATGTGATTGACATGGCTCAGGAATGTCTTCACAATATCAAAGTGAAGAATATGAGAGCTCTTATTCTAAAATTGGATCCGTGGAAGGCCTATGATTGTGTAAACTAGGATTTTCTTCAGATGATTCTACTTCGAACGAGATTTGGACTATTGCTAACAAATTGGATTATGAACTGTGTTAACACAACTTACTTTGCGATCTTGATCAATGGTAGGCCTACTCCCTTCTTCCAGAGTGGGCGAGGACTAAGGTAAGGATTCCCTTTATCCCCCCTGTTGTTCATTTTAGTGATGGAAGGTCTTAGTATCCTTCTCAAGAAGGCACATTTAGATGGGACAATTTCCGTGGTCAAGATTTCCAAATTACATAAGATTCTAAATTTATTCTTTGTGGATGATGTCCTAATCATGATTGATGCTTGTTTAAACGAATGGAAGGAAATAAAATATATCTTTTTTACCTTCTGTAGAGCATATGGCCTGATTATAAACCCACTTAAGTCATCTTTCCATTTCTCTGGTTTAAAGGAGGATGAATTGATTCGTTTCAAGGATCTCTTCCCTTACAAATTTGTGGATATTATTGAAGGGTTTTGTTATTTGGGATTTTTATTAAGCCTACTAATTACAGGGTTGAGGAATGGCGATGTCTCATCGACAAGTTTGAGAGAAATACTGGTCTTTGGTGCCACCATTGGATGTCCTTAGGAGGGAAATTTGTTTTGGTCAAAGTGGTTATTAAGAGCATTCCAGTTTTTTGGATGGTGGTGGCCATTATTCCTACATCTGTTCTTAACAAGATTAGAAAATTGATGTTTAATTTTTTTTGGTCGGGAAGCGGAGAAAGTGAGCACATTCACCTCTGCAAATGGGAAAACATCGCCAAATCAAAATCCTTTGGCGACTGGGATGTCAAGAATTTGTTTATGTTAAGTAGAGCTTTCGCTGCAAATACTTTGTGGAGATGCTTGATGAAGGGAGGCCTCTGACACAGAGTGCTAAAGGACAAATACCTCCTCACTACCTCGGTGGTGTCTTGGCTGAGATGCTCCATGGTTAGGACACAGGATGTCTCAAACACTTGAAGAAGTCTCTTAAAATCTTTGGATGTTGTCACTCATTGGATTGCTTGGAAACCAGGAACATGCCACTTTATCCGTCCAGGAGAAGATGGGGTACTTGGATTGGGTAAGAATTCATTTTTATCGATAGATTTTATCACCTCTCTCAAGTAGAGGGGTATTCACTACTTGTTTTGGGCTAGAGGATCGGGTAGGACGAGGACTATCTTGGCACATTGGAAAACAAGAGGGGAGCTGGGAATTACAGGTGTAGAGGCTGATGAATGGGATCTATATTGCCGATCTTTAGTAAAATCATGTATACATTTGAATGATCGCTCGAACATCCTACTCTGGACCGAGGGTGATAATTTGGGTTCCCTCACAGCCAAACATGCTTATGATGCCTTAGCCTCTAAACTTTGGACCCACAACACATGTTGGTGGCACCGATCTTTGAGGGATGGGGATATTTCGCCAAAAATAAAACTATTTACTTGGTTATTGATGGAATGAAATATTATCACTTGGGATAATCTACAGAGAAGAGGATGGTTTGGACCGAGTGTGTGTGGCATGTGTTTGTAGGAGTCCAAGACTGTGATACACTTAATGATGCATTATAGTTTCACTCAACAAGTGCATAATCAGATTCTTAAAGCCTATAACTTAACCACTAGTTGGACGGGTTCTTCTCTTCAAACCGACTTTAAATTATGGTCAAAAATATATCCATCTCACTCAACGTTGCCATCCATCATTTGCAGGCATTTGTGGTTGGAACACAATGAGGTTATATTTGAAAAAGGTCGGTCTTTCACTTTCTCAGTCCTACAAACTCTCCCAACCAAACCCCATCGAACACCGCCAATATTGAAGGAGGGGGTCTTGGTAGGGTGGTTTGATGGGGCTGATCAAGATCGTGGCCAAAAAAGTGGAGCAGGAGGAGTCATCGGGTTAAATCTAAATCTACATACATAATTTAGACGGATGTTAAATTGTGGCCCGGGTACGAACAGACGAGATGAATTATTGGGAGCTAGGGATTTATTAACTTTGGCATCTCAGCTACATGTCTTCAACCTCCAAGTATTTAGGGACTCAATAATTGTCATTGAATGGTTAAATAAAAATTGTGTCCTTCAGGTCTTAAACCTGGAGTGCTCAAAAGACCAGCTAAAGGACCACCTCGAAGATTTCAGGACTCTCGAATTGTCACACATATTTAGAGAATATAATCAGAAGGAAGATGAGCTTTCCAAAAGAGCTCTACAACACCATGAAGGGAAAATTATTTACTACTATATGGAATATGGGCATATGGGCCCTTTGTTGTTTCTAAATCTCCTCTGATGCTTCAAATTTCCTTAGCATAGTAGTCAGTTTTTTTCTTTAGTTATTCTATCCGGTTAAAACAAAGGCCAGCTACATCTTTGTCAGTAGGGAGTCTTGTTTCTCTTGGACTCATTGGAGGTCTGATAGGAATGTTTATTATGGTGATAGACTCTCTCACATGTATGCTTTAGTTAATTATTCACTATGATGGTGTGAGTTTCATGATGTCCGGTGTATGTTTATGTTATTTTGTACTCGGAATGTAAACTTTATATGAATATATAAGAGATTTTTTCCATGGAAAAAAAAGTGAATTAGAATAGCTTGCCAAAAAAGTATCAAAAGTAAGAGGCCCACACAATTGAGGGAGAAGGAAGAAATCTATGATAATTCCCCAACCTAAACCTTATTTAGAGAGGTTTTGACAAGTTGATGTTACTATCTTAGTTGTTAGAAAAATGGGTTTTGAAGGAGGTAGTTCATTTGACCAATATAATGTCATCACATGACGATGATGGTTTTTTTTAAGGGGAACACAAACTTATTTCAATGCAAATGGAAATCAATATCTCTATGAAATGGACATCGATATCTCTATGAAATTAGACACCAATATTATCTTTCAAGCCTCTCAGTGTAATAAAAGTATTGGTAGCCTTATCTTTTTTGTGATTTAAAATTTTAAGAAATGTTACTAATAGTAATACAACTTTGCGTATCATCTTAAAATCTGATATCGCTTTTTACAAACTATGTAAGAAAAGGAAAGTGAAGCATAGATGATTTTAGGGGCTAAATTTTGCCAATGGGCTAATTTTCCATGGCTTTTCCCAAAAAAAGATTCGCCAATTTCCATTTTTTCTAAAAACGATTCACCCAAATTCCATAGAATAAAATTATTTTATATTAAAAATCGCAAAATTTTTATAGAAACTATATAAAAGCCTTAGAAATTTGAATATTTTTACAAAACTATCGCCAAACATTTTAAATTTTGCATATTAAGGACTAGTAAGATTAGCCCAGGTTTTTACATTTTAATATAAATTTCCATCCTTAAAATTATCCCTGAAGTGGAGTTGCTTGAGTTTGTGGTGGAAGGGAGTTACAAGGGAAGAAATTGAAAGATTTCATGATTCTTAAAATGAGTGATCTAGATTACATTGAGAACAAAGTGAAAAAAACAACCATGTAGAAAACAAAAAACATAAAGATACAATGAAAACCAATTCTATTACTCAATGAATAGTGAAAAACATTGTACATATACAATGGCTACAATGGCAATAACTATGTTTGAGAAGATATGTATCTACTAATCTCATTCACAAAAAAAACCATAATAAGAGTATGAAACTATACTTTATACTAATGCCACAAACCCTAATATACAAAACCCTAACCTTGGGAGTTGAGGTGATGAAAGAAAGGAGAGCCCTAAGGACCCAAGTTGGAACATCAACTTCTTAGGGCCGTATATGAATTGTGTTTTGGGTGCTCTTTGGACCAATGGAAGGATTTTTCAATCTATACAAGTTTAGTAGTCATGGAGCTTGCTCTAATTGACAATATTGCATGGGAAGGGCCCAAAAAATGCTCTAGAATTTCAAGAGCTGCAAACTAACATGATTCAGGATCATTTCTAAGACAATGCCAATTTTTTTTCAATTGTTGAGATGACTCTCTATTGGCTACCTAGATCAATCATCCCCCTTGGGAAACAATAGTCCCCATTGCATCAAGTTCTTGTATCATATGGGAAATATTCTATTAGATTTGGTTCTTGGTGAACTACTTACCCTTGCAAAGAAGTTATCTTGCTTTAACAACCTAATGAAGTTGTGTATTCTACTTGAGGGTGATATTAATATTGGTGTTCATGATCTTATTTGTTGTAGCTTGTTTGATACATTCAAGGTTTATCTCTACAACAACAAATTGGTCAACCACCTCCAATATGTCTAGGAAAGTTGGGAAGTATGGTTAAAGCAAGCCCATGTTAAAAATAATGTGTAAATGAAGGTAAGGTGGCAAGTTGAATCCAAAATCATTCTCACTCACTACCTTGGTGATGGTGTAAGGCCCACAATGCAATGGTCTTGGTTTCCTATTAGACCCTATAATTCAATCCTTTTGCAAAGTGCAACCACACTTTATCACCAACCTTTTATTGGCGTAGAACGCGATATTTATCATGGTGTTTTTTTTTGTTAGCTAAATAACCCTAACTTGCGAGATTGGAATGTGGCTGAGATGCCACGACCCAGGGGCATCTAAGCCGTCAAAATCACCTTGGGATTGCACCCAGCCTAGACCGCACCAACCCTTAACATGGATGGATTTGAGGTGTCCCCAGAGGTTTCGAACTGGTGACTTCACTTATGAAGTACCTTAACAAACCACTCCCTCATCGACTGCTCTACACCACAGGGACATATTGATCATGGTGTTACCTATACTTGGCATTGGTTATTTCTATAATTCTATGCACCTATTATTAAATGTGTTGGATATGTTCAAAAAATTTGAGATATTTGTCTACGTCCTTTCAAACATAGGATGGCTCTTCTTGTGTTGAAGCAATGGGTGGGGTTGCATCAGTTTGGGCCAATGGTCAAAACCCTAGGCAAACTTGAAAAGGGTCATGGCCAATAAAACTATGAAGAGTTTTGTTGTATATGTTATGCACATAAAGAATTATTCCATCCCATGGACATGGATGTTTGGAGTTGTACTTCCTAAGGATATGTGCAATCATCTTATTCACTACCATCACTTATGACATTGACAAACCTACAATCTTATTGTTTATGGGTGACAAAACTTGTCAAAGATCTTTAACTTTGGTTGGGTATATCTTCATTCCATCCTTTGAAACAATATGTCCTAAGAGCTTTCCTTTAGTGAACCCCCCCACAAAAAAAATGATTTTAAGATATGTTAAACTCGTTGCATCTTCCTAAAACTTTTCTAAGGAATTTGACATGATGTTTCCATTGCTTCGAGAATACAATGAAATCATCTTGATAATCAACAATTATCTTACTAATTATGTAAACTAATGTAAAATCCATTGCTTACTAGAAAATTGTGCCTACATTAATAAACCAAAATGACATCTAGATATAAGTAAAATTCCCCCAAGGAGTGGTGAAGGTTGTCTTTTACTTGTCCTCTTTAGAAACCAACACTTGATTGTGTCTAGGGAATCCATCCAACATCGACATTGTCTCGAAACATATAACTTTATATGATATATGATCCACATTAGACATTGTGTAATTATCTTTCAAAGAAATTTGGTTCAAATTATGAAAATCAATATACAACATTATTTCCCCTTTCTTTTTTCCAATTAGAACAATATTGACAAACCATGTTGAATACCTAACGGGTGCGATGATCCCACCTTCACACAACTTTTTCAATTCTTTCTCATTAATTAGAGCAAGTTTTGGATTGATGGATCTTTGTATTTTCCTAAATGGCCTAACATATTCTTTGAAAAGGATAACATGTTGCATCTAGGATCATCATTTTAATGTTGCCAATTGATTTGCTAAAAATCATTCAGAAGAATTCGATAAGAATATAAGTCACTGAGCATCATCTTCAAATACTTACCAATGGTAAATGTTATCTGGGATAGTTGATCTAAAAATGACCTCTATCTCATATTTTCAATGAGGGGACATAATACCAGGCTAAATCCTATTTGTAGATACAATCAAAGCATATTCTTAGAGACATAGTTTTCATGGGATATCAACAATTCATAACACATCAAACATTTAATTAGATCCCAAGTTACTTTTTGTAGTGCCTTAATCTTTCATTCTTGGCCAAAAATAACGTCTTAACTTGCTAAACAATTAAATCAAATCCACAAACACACAATAATTTTATTCTTGTGTTCCTTGCTACATCAACTACTAACAATGGTGCTTCATATTCAATAATGTGATTAGTACAATTCAATTCAAGATATTAAGAGAAATGAATAGATTTAACAAGAGGGGATGTAAAGACAACTCCCACTTTGTCTCCCCTTCTAGACATCACTCCATCAAAGTGCATTGTACTCAAGGCTTAAAGAGAATTTTCTTCATGAGAAGGTTCAACTTTGGCCATGACTATGAAGTTTCCCAAGTCGTTCTCAACATACACTATATCATTCATGGAATTTGGGTCTTTAACATTAAAATTTTATGCATGCTCTCTATACAACCTCACATTGAGATGATCAAATAAGGGGACAATAGCATAAGATAAGTTTAGCTAGGTCTTCCCACCAAGAGAAAAATCATATCTCCATGACAATAACATGCCTCATGAGATAGTAGAATCAATCACAACCACATCCACGAGCATTAGTTTATTTGGATAAGTTGCAAGCTCAACCTCCAAATCATTAATCATACCATATACTTTAACCTTTTGAGAACACATTACAAAAACACTATGATATGGATTAGTAACTTGAAGGTTGAGTTGATTCATGACTTCCAAAGGTATGATATCATTATAATATCTTGATTCAAGCATACAACTATGTATAATTTTTTTATTAACAACCAATATCATAAAAAAAGGGTGTTCATTTGCCAATCTTTCTAATTTGACTTGTGCCCAACTTGCCATCAATTTGATCTATGGTGTAAGTCATTTTTATCATTGAAATTCCGTCCGCAACATTGCACACAAATGGTTACAGAAATACAATAGTGCCAAACAACCATTAGGTCACCTGCAACACCAAAATGCATTTCCAAGGGGCAAAAACTATATAGCTGGGAAAAATTTGACATGCGCTAACTCACTAAAGGAAGCGCGTGCATAGTGTGTCGGCCAAAGAAGCATGTAGTGCACACAATGCGCCATATGCACGACTGTGTACGAGAAAAGCCCCGCACTCTTGTAAACGACACATTTATGGTTCTTGTCTGCCCCTCAACCACTTATGGACCAACTCCCAACTTGATTTGACCCTTAGATCTGAGCTGAATCCGAATGAGGGGCTGGTCAAGGACCAAAGGGTGGCCTAAAGGGCCCCTTGTTCACACCAAGAACCAATTGAATATTGCCTTGAAGACATGCTATAAATGGAGGCCATGGGTGCACTAAGAATTATAGATTTTCATAGTATTGTTATGCTGCCTCAATCCTCCCTATAGAATCCTCTTTTCTCCTTGGAGCATTCTAGCAACATTCCAATAGGCCATTCCACTCACCTTTTAAGAGAATAGGCATTGATTTCTTCATCATTTGCTTTCTTTTCTACCGTTGTAAGAAGAGCTCTCCATTAGGGAACTCAAGAGCCCTCCCAAGGAGGAAGAGGGGACTCATAAGTCCTCCTTTCTCTACGGTGTTTTGCCAACTAATATAGTTATCCATTGGTGGCATAATCTTAGTCATTGGTTGATTGTTTTTGGTTCAAAGTTTCTTATGCATTCTAGTTTTATTTCCTTAGTTGTTTTTAGTTTGTTTACTTTTTTATTTCATGTGCTTAGATTGTCTAACTCATGCACTAGCCTCTGTCTTTTCTAGCAGGCCCAACTAGACTTGCAAGTGCCCTTGTTTTGCTCACCCAAGTGACAAAATAGACACAACAGATTGATGACCATACTGGGGATAAGGTATCAATTTCCTCCCTATTGGGGCTTTGAGAGCACTTATTTTTGACCCATTTGTCTTGCATGTACCAAAACCGGCCTAGCCTTACTTGTCAAGAGCCAAGTTTGGAGTTGGAGGAGGATAATTCCACTCAAAATCCCCCCCCCCCCAAGACGCATATAAGAACGTGTGCGGGTATTTCAGCCCACAGACACACAGTCAACGCACTGTGCGTCCAAAGTATTTCTATTCTCTATGCATTCTGTGCACTGTGCACCAAAAGGTCTTCTATTCTCTGCGCATTCTGCGCATTGTGCACCCACTACGCATTTGTCTGAACTATAACCTGCACACCTTTCTAGAGTTTCAAAATTGTAAGATCTTTTGTGATGATTTGAAGGCCCCTAGCCTTCAAAATCTTGCATTCATGCAATTTGTAAATGCACTCCACTTATATTCCTTTCCCATATGAAAGGTTAGACAAACATAGGCACTTAGGGGGTAAAAAGAACCATATTTATCCTCTTTTTCTTTGGTTGCCACATGGATGGCTTGTTTGGTTTGTAAAAGTTAAGTTGAGATTATTTTGCTATCACATATATAAAAACACTTGCATTGGGACTAGAAATCAACTTTAATCATTGTGTGTGCTCTTCTCTCGCACCATAGAGCGATCTTAAGAATTAGTAAGGTGGTTAAGGGGACATTTTATCTCCCTTAACAAAATATTTAGTAGAGGACAAAGCCCCCCTAGGGCTCCTCTTAATTTCTTTTTGAAATCATCTTAAAATTTGTAAGGGCCCATACATGCCCACATGTGGCAAACTTAGGATAGTTTCTTGAAATTTCTTTCTTAGTTTACATCACTAGGAGAGTTTAAAGATCAAAGTAATGGGCCCATACATGCCCACATGCTTGCAATCTAGGATAATTTTTCAAGCTTTCTTAGTACAAACAACATTAGGGAGTTTAAAGGATTGGTAAGGACCCATATGTACACATGCTAGTTCTTGAGGGATTTTAAAATTCTGCAAGGTTGTACCAATGACACTTAGTAAAGATAGGTAACAAAGATTTGTAAGACCACAAGAAGTCCACATGTTGCAAATTTACACCTAACTTATTAAAATTTGGCACATTTTATCACTTGCTCACACACAAAGTCACTCCTCACTCACATAATTTCCATCTTGAATTGTGGAGGTTGAAGTAGGTTTTCTCCAAAGGAATTCCGAAACGTCCCACTATTTCTTGGAGAAATTATCCACACCCACTTAATTCAAACGAGATTGGTTCACCTCCCCAATCTCTCAGCCCACCACATCTAAATTTTTTCTAAAAACTCACTAAGTTTTCCTCCACGGGAGGTGCCAAAAGAATTTTTGTAGTCTAGGTAGGATCTTGGGGGTAGGAATCCAAATAACCCCCTGTTATCTGGTTCTCACATTTTCAAACATTAGAAGTTGACAAATAGGGAACTTTAAAATCCTCCAAGTCAAGTGTTCCTACACCATAAGGCAGGGAGATACCCGTGAAGGGTCGAAGGCCGAGGTCCGATTGTTCTGTGCATGCCCCCTTGAGTCACCCAACTCTTGAAAGGGATCAAGCTCGTGACCCATTTCTGAGGCCGAAAATCTAAATGTCGCACTTTGACCGAGGTACCTAGTGACCAAATTTAGGACATCTACCCAGGTGGAAATTGTGGGCTACTAGTGCACCTTGATTGGATTTGGTGTGGCTATTGGGAAATATCACCATCTCTTTCAGGATATGCACCCTCTACCCCTCATTATAACTGATTATTTCATCCTTCACTAGTTCCTCTTCCTGTGGCTTTAGACCCCACTGTTGAGTGCTCTTGGAAGGTCCATTGCTATTTGAGAGGAAGACCAATACATCTTTTAGGACACAAGAATTTGTTTCCTTTGTTCTTCCAACACAGACAAAATCCACCTACCCACATGTATGCTTATTTACAATTGATTTATGTATGATGCTCATTTTATTACATGCGATTGTGAGATATATTGTGAAGGTCCAAATTATACAAGTCTCTTGTTCATTTATTGCTCTCATCATTATTTTCACACATTCACTTTTCTAGTCAAACATCATAGGGGACCTACAGAATCCCCGTCATTCCAGAAGCTTGCAAAATCTCCCTTCTATTTTAGGAGGAGTTCCTAGTCTTGCCAACTCACCGGCTCAACCATCTCACACCCTTGTGAGTGCCACTATTTTGGGATCAACTTTGCTTGGTCCCACTTTAATTGGGTCCAATTCCCAAGGCCATCCATCCACTAGCTCTCCCTCATAAGGAGGCAGGGGGGAAACTTATTCTCAAGGGAGAAGTATAACCCCACCAAATTCCCCTCAAGGGTTAGGTCCACTACCTGCTCACACCATGGCTGGAACTAATCCTCCACCGCCACCCCCCAGGCCATATTTGGCATCTATCAACATTCCTAATTTGAATAAACTCATGAATGATCCTATATTACACGATGCCACATGGCCCAATATGCCTACCAAACTACCTTCAGATATTCCAAAATTTGAAGGAAAATCGGGAGAAGATCCCGCCAACCATGTCACGACCTTCCACTTATGGTGCTCTTCAAACAACATCATGGGTGACTCCATCCGCTTAAGGTTGTTTCAACGAACACTCACTGGTCCATCAACCAAATGGTACATGGACGAAAAATCAGGGTCCCATGTGACTTTTGAATCCTTGGCCAAAGCATTCTTGGCCTTCTTTCAACTACCAGTTCATCGTGACACTGGTCTAGAACTGCTCTCTGATTGCAAACAAACCTCAGCTACACATATTGCTGATCACATTCACGAATGGCGTCGACAACGTAGTTTATGTAAAGCAGAAACCACCAAAGAACAACGTCTTGATTGGTTTCTCATATCACTCATCTCTATACTTGCCAAAGATGTGGCATCCACCTTCCCCCAATCCTAAGAGGAAGACATCAACAAGGCTCAACAATTTGACCTCATTTATGCTCAGTTAGGTTACTTATACACAGTAATACCTGATGCATCGAGACCTGTACCATTTGGCCAGGATAAACCAGGGATGTCTTACGTGGCGGACAAGTTGATTGGTACCACAACACACCACAACTCGTACATCCAACCACCACGTATGTATGATACATCCCAATATCTAACGATATATGGAAGACCATCTTATTAACCTCCTCCCCTTTACCAACATCCATATCCTGTTGCTCCCCCTCCACCCATGAGTAGACCCTCGCCGACACCCATCATGTGCCTGACTTCTCAACCAAGTTAAGGTTCCCCCTCTACCTCAACATATAACCTGGGCACTAATGAAAGCACTACGCCTTCCTATGCGCCCTACGGATCATTGCCACAAAACAATTTGTATTTTCCATTTCCTGGTCCTCCACAGCCGATCGCTCCACCACATGGACAACCACACATTGGTTTTAACTTTGTTCAGCCCTCTCCCATTCAACAAATTCGTACGAAAAATCCAACCCATCAACTGAATAATGCTAAGAAGAAAGGAAAAATCTGAAACAATAATAACCCAGGACCAGGAGGAAATAACCCCCAATAAAACCAACCTGCTGGGGGAAACCAGAATTAGAGTAACTAGAACCCCCAAGGGGACAATAACAACAAACGCCAATGGAGGAACAAAAACAATAACCTCTGGAGAAACTTTCCTTTCGCCCTTTGCAGTGAGCATGGACATTACACTCACCATTGCCCCCAAATAACCGACTTTAAACGAATAAAAGAATCCATGAACGCGCCATGTCCTCCAGCACCGCCTGCCCCTCAACAGGCCCCACAACAATATTTGTAACAACCACCCCCGTTTTGCAAAACCCTATTCCACACCAAGGTGTGATGAATACCCAATAGGACGTACATCCTACCCCACCACAAGTGGGACAATATCAAAACCTTAGAAATCTGACGGATCACAATATCCTCCTCACTAGCAAAGAAGAAATTCTTCTACAAACTCATGGTCATCAATACAACACGCCTCCTAAATCTACTCCTGCCACTTCAGAAGTAGCTCCAACTACAACCAGAAAACCCTTGATGATTCCATGCCCTAACATTGAACCTACCATTCACATCCCTCGCATTCTGTTACGACGGAATGTCAACAATCCTCAGGCTAGGGCAACACACAATTACAGTTTGGTCAATGACTTGGCATAATCTTCTGCAGTCATGTCTGTATTGAAGGTCCTCCAAACCTGTCCAACTCAACAAAAATCCTTACTTTTCGCCTTGGGGGAAATCGACCTAGCTGATACTAGACTTATCACATTTGATCTAGATAGTGGGGAACCTCGTCTCCTTGCTTTGGTAGCTTTCTAGATACCATTCGAGATTCATAACATCATGGTTCATCGGTGTATCATTGATGAAGGTGCATCCACATGCATCATGTCCAAAACTGTATGACAGAAACTGGGTTCCCCTCAGCTAGTAGCATCTGCCATCACTTTAAGAGCTTATGATGGTCAACCATCCTCCCCTAAAGGGCTCTTTCAAAATGTCCCCATCGAACTCGGGGGAAAAACCATCTTGATTCACATTGAGGTTATTGATGCCCCCCTCAATTACAACATCTTGTTTGGACATAGCTACATGTATGCTATGAAGGTAGTGGCCTCTTCTGTGTTTTGAATGATGATGTTCCCCCACAACGGGAAAATCATCACCATCGACCAAGTTTCACATTACGAGCCTAACCACTCTGCCAAGATTGATAACATGCTGCCTCTTGTTTGCACTAGTTTCGACACTTATCCACTCATGGATATGACCCCTAGAATTTTCAAGGACCCATCTTTGTTGGGGGCATACCATGGAGCACCACCTCTCATACACCCTTCAGCACAAGTGCTCACCCAAGTGACGAAACAGACATAACAATCATACCTAAAAAAAAAGACCTTCTCTTTCTTAACATTTGTCATATATTTTGCATTGGCTCACTTTGTTAAAAGTTACTTTATTAAAAAAAATGTTTTATTAAATTAGAGGTATTGAGTTCGAGTCTTCATTTTCATCAAGTTACTTTTAAAAAAAATTCATGCAACTTTAAATTATAACATAACTTTATTGTAAAGTGCATTTCACTTAGATTTTAAGTGAATCACTCATAAAGTAAGAGTAGTGTTATTTTTCTTAAGTTAGTTCTTCCATGTAACTTCAATTTATAAAGAAACTTTATTGTAAAAGTGATTCCCACTTATTTTATAAAAGTGAGTCATTACATTATAAAAATATTTATTTGCAAAAATGAGTTTATAGGGAAAGTTAGAGAAGGAAGGGGGAAAAAGATTACTCAACAACCTCATTGGGCACCGATCACCACATTGATCAACCTCCACTTACCATGTGGCATTTTGGTTCCTTTTTATGTCTTTCTTCAAACATACATCACTTTGACATCCATACTCTATTTTCATTGTCGTTTTTTTTTAAACTGCCTATTTTTTCGAGAGCTTTCCATCTTGACAATCCGTTTCAACTTTTGAAACCATCTTTATTTCATATTGTAATATGGCTAGTCCAAGTGATCTCTTGCTTACTAGTTCAAAATAATTCTCATGGAAATCCCACATGGAGGATATACTATGAAGCATGGGACTTTACTTGGTTACCTTGGAAATATAAATTGTCCCTCTTAATGCATTAAATAAATCCAAATGGGATAATAAAAATGATTAATCACATTGATTAATCTCCATCTCCAATTATCTTAATTTCAGCTTTAAGGAATTGAGACCCTAGATGTAGCAAGACAAAATTTGGAAACCATGTTTGGAAAACAAAATGATATTTGAGCGTACTAGCTTGAAAATCAATTGATTGGATTAAATCCTACTAATTTATCTTGCATTGAATATTTTCTATCTAAGTTCAAAACAATTAGACTTTTACTTGCAGAATGTAAAATAATCAAGATAGATGATCAACGCGTATATGTTATTCTTGTTAAGCTTGGCATTACCTATTCTGTTTTTGTATCTACTTTTCACTCCATCAAAGAAGCTCTTATTAGTAAAGGGAATACTTAAAAAATGCCCACTTTTGAAGCATTTTTTGATTCTTGGATTAGAGGGAAAGATAAGCTCTTTCATATTAGAGTGTTTAGCATTGCAGGTAAATCTAAAAAAGCCTAAGTGGCACAATAAAAGGATAAGGTCAAGAATACAAAGAAGCAACATCCTTACAACAACAAACAAAACAAGGATCCCAAACCCCCTCAACTAGCTCCTATTCCCAATGGTGATAAATGAACTAAATCAAAAGGTAAGAAGATTGACATACATTGTAATTTTTGTGGGTGAGATGGTCATCTCGAGTCTAAATATTTCAACAAGATGGAAACCTTAGAAGCAACAATGAAGAAGTGCAATATCAATCTTGATTCTTCTTCTTCTAACTCTTCTTCTCATGGACATGTACTTTCCACTTCTAGTTTTCCCTTCAATGCAACATATACTTCTTCTGTTGAGTGGCTTATTAATCTTAGAGCATCTTATCACATGGCTAAGGATAGATCCATCTTTTATGCTCTGAATGATTGTAAAACCAAACAAATATTTGTTGGTGATGATAGATCTCTTAGTGTTATAGGGTATGTAACACTTCAACTAGATGATGGTCATTTTAATGATGTATTATGTGTTCCAAATCTTTCCTACAACCTTCTATTAATGTATCAAATCACTCATTCAAGTGAAGGTAAAATAGTAGAATTTTCATTTCACCAAGTTGTAATCAAGGATTTAACAAATCCTAAGCATGTCATAGGAATTGGAATTGTTGATTGATATTACTAGGTTGTATATATTTGACAACTTTGGGTTATCATGTCTTCAATCACTTTTTGTTGCTCATAGCAATGAATTGAACAAACTTTGGTATGAGTATTTTGGTCATCTAAACTATTGCTCATTGCAACAATTATGTAATCAAATGATGGAAGGAATTGCACATCTTCTTATACTAACCAACACACCATTGAAATGTTTTAACCATAAGAAGTTTTTTACTTTCAAATGCTTTACACACACATGGATATTTTCCACATATTTTTAGCAGGGGTTTGATTCATCTACCATATATCTAAGGTGGATGAAAATGTGCAACTTTTTGACTATTCAAAAGACACATTGTCGGAAGACATGATCTTCATGAAGCATTGAATAGTACCTACCGTTGCATCATACCTTGAGAGTGATTGTTCGAGTGTCTCTCCTAGATTTGTTGGAAAGCTACCTTAGGTGAAGTTGTTAGAAACTGATAGATCTGGTGGTTTGGAAGATCTTCTAGGTGATCTAAGTCAGGTTCTCAGTCGAGACATTTAATGAACTAGGGTTTTGGAGTACAATGGAAGCATTGGTGCAAGTGAATAACCTACAGAACAAAAAACCCCTAGTTTTACTTGCTCTATGATTCAACCTTCGTCCCCTCCAACAAGTAACAATCCAAAGGGGGTTTTAAAATTAGGTTTTATTGGTGGTAACCCGAAACTAGCTGAGCTCCAAGGAGGAGGTACTTTTTATGAGAAAGGGATTCCTAACCGAAAGAAAAAGAAGGTGGTCAAATCACAAGGAGGTGGGGTGTCATTGGTGGTCAGGGAAGATCTGCAAGTTAGATAAATTGTGAAGTTAGATGGTTGAACCCTTCTAGGGAGGTTCTATTGAAGGAGGATGTCTCTGGTGTCTCTTAATAGTTGGATGCAAAAAGAGTGGGTCCCTAAATATATTATGCTTTGATCTCACACCTTTTTCCAAGGGTCTAGATTGGCTTTATCTTCTAGTCTAGAGAAGATGCGTGGAAATTTTTATCTAGAAATTGGTATTGTGATCGCCATTTGCTTAGTGAAAAACCATGGCACCTCCTATTTGGTTCTCATGAAGAGGTCATTTATAGCCCACTAATGGATTAAGTTGCCCAAATTACCTCTCGAATTCTGGTCAGATTGAAGATTGAAGGATATTAGTGACACTTTGGAGAATTTTATCCCCTGATCTGATGACAACTACAAGAATTTTAGTTTTTGATCAATGGATCATATTTTAGTTAACCTGGATCCTCGTCAAGGTCTCTATGAATCTATAAAACTAGTGATGGGAAATATCACATACACAGACTCTAGACTATCTTAATGTGCCATTCAAGTTCCATAAGGTTGGGCAGATCCTAGCAGTTTGTGATCTTAAATTTCAAAATAAGTTTTTGGGTAATGAAATAGCGGGTTTTGGTGAAAGATTTTCTAACCCTAATAACTCATCACCGATCAAGAATGATCAGATACATCATTTATCTTCAAAGGAGGGCATGGGTGTGGAATATTATATGAGTAATCTATCTGAAAAGAAGGATATATAGACTGATCTTTTAGTTGGAGATATATTTTTCCCTATGGACCCTGGTGCGCATTGAAGTTTGAAGTGTTAGGTACAATGGGAGGCTTTCACAGATGATTTGGATTTTACTCCTTCTCAATGGGGGAAGTTGTAAGAAAATTGGATGAAGAGTGTTTGTCCAAATCATGGTTCAGGAAAGTCAATTCCTGCTAAACACCCTATTCTGATTCTAGTTTCTGCCCAGTTTGTAAATGATGGTTTTCACTTTGTTTTCCTTTGGGGAAGGGTTTGTTGAGTTGTCCCACTGTGAGGGGGGAATGATGGATCCTTAATCGTTGACTTATTGGTGGATTCAAATTCATTTCCATATTATGCCTATGCCTCCCATAGGGGTTCTTCTCCTGCTTCCCCTTCTACGTTGTCTACTAGAGATCCATATCTATTGCTATCTAGAACCACTTCTCAAGGTCCAAGATATTCAAGGATCTTCGGTTATTATGGCCAAAAGGAGTCGAGGCCTCCAAAAGTGGGGCAAAAATATGCGCTCAAGCATGCTTAGGAGAGAGCCACTCAAGAAATCTTGCATGAAAAACAAAGGCTTATTTTTGGGGTCCTTAGAGTGAGAACTACCCCAAAGCTAGGTCCTCTGTGAAGATAATATTGGTAAATATGAGGGGCCTAGGGACAGGGCCAAAAAATCTCTCTTAAGAGTTAAGTTGGGGTGGAATGAATGGATATCGTGTTAGTTCAAGAAACGATGGGTCCCTATGAGCCTATTATTACTAATATGTTGAAGATTCTTTCAGACTGGGTGTTTTATTGGTTGGATTCTATTGGATCCTTGGGGGGGATCCTTACTAGTTTTTCAAAAAAATGTTATATGATAATTTTTTTCTCTAAACGGGTAGGCCTATGTACCAATATATACTGCACATAGTTGGATATGTCATTATCCCTTCTAAATATCTATAGGCCTTGTGAGGGTAGGGAAGTTTACTCGAACACCTTGTTTGCATTAAACTATCTCTATTATGATCACCCTTAGTAGGGAGGAAATTTAGGGACTTTTTTCCTATGAGGATAAGTTGGAAAACTATTTCATTGAGAAGCTTGAATTAGCAAGTTGGGTAGATGTAGATCCAATACAACTTTTCCCTACTTAGATAAACAATTGATGTAGGGCCGATAGGGTGACCAAAAGCATCTGAATTGATTCATTGCACATCATGCGCTTCTCAGAACATTGGTATATATCGATCCTGGGTTAGAAAGGTGCACTAATTTGACCACTTCCAAATTTATTTGGAACTGGCCCACGTAGGTGGGAAACCCAGTGCGTCATTCAAATACAATCCTTCATGGGTGGAAGAGAATGACTTTCATGTAATAATTTGGGATAATTGGAAAATTTTTCAGGTGGATTTGGATGATTTTGTTAGTTTCTAGTTTGTGTCGACACTACATTTGATTAAAGAAAAAGTATCCATTTGGGTTGAAGAAAGGAGAAAAGTGAGAGACAAGGAGCTTAAGAATGTAGAGTCTGAGCTTGAGACATTCTATGACTTGAATCAAGGTGTGTTGGTGTCTCATGCAGACTTAGAAAAAGGCCACTCTTTAGAAGAACTTTGGGCCAAGTATTTTCTGAAACAAGAAAAAATATGGAGGTTAAAGAGCAAGGCTCTTTGGTTAGATGCTAGTGATCAAAATACAAAATTCTTCCAAAAATATGCAAACTACATGAAAATTTTCAACACGATTTGGGAGCTAAAAGACATAAATGGCAACAAGGTTCATGGGTTTTTGGATTTGGCCAACTTGGGAGTGTACCACTTTAAAAATCT
>ML808650.1:51490-119008 GCA_009831015.1 Picea engelmannii | reverse complement strand
GGAAATAAAGGAAATGTCTCTAGTATACCTAAGGGACTGATTAATAGAGAAAGGGTATATTCTCAATGTTGTGTGGGATAGTTGAAATGAGTGTTATGGATGGGTTAGCTGAAAGGTTTTCTGGAGTATTTTGTGTTGAACAACTTGACTGAGTGTGAGAGAAATTGGGTTGAGTGAGTGACCTCACTGTCCATAGCTTATTACCTTCACCCTAGTGACCTCATGATAGTCTAGATTGGGGGTGGTTCACAAAGGATTTCCTACGATTAAGAGGAAAATTGATCACCAGTGGCTAGTTTCCTCCAATTAGGTTATTTAAAGATAAGTGTTCCATCTATGCTATGATTTACTATATTCACTTCTTGTTTATAGTTCTAATGTTAAGTTTTGTTTGAATGTGTGAATTGGAATGCTATTAATCCCTAGATAAAGCCCCATGTTAAGCATAAGACCCCATATCAATCCCTAGATATTGAATTATTACATTTTTATTCTTATATTAGAGTTGTCATCTAGAGCCTTTAATTGCAATTGTACCCTTTGCCTCATATATATACCAAGGATACCTGGTTTTAGAATCATCTCATCTTGTACATTTGTTCTATTGTAAAAAGACGTTGGCTCCTCAAAGAGGCTTATATTTTATTCTTATATCTAATTCTCAAAGCATGGAGTTACTTATCTTTCTATTTTCAGGATATTTGGGTGTTTGTTGCCTAACATTTGGTTTTAGAGCACACGATCCTAGGGTTTTTCTCCTTCCAACAAGTCATCTTAGGATTTTCTCTATAATTTGTTTTTGGTGAAGTTTAAGAAATTGTGAAATTTTTAGGAGCCCGAGGAGACATAGTTAAGTACTTTTGATAAAAATTTCAGGTTTTGGTTCACAATACTTTCTGAGATATAGATTGTGGAAATTAGGGCTTTTGATTAGTCCCGAAATTAGTCTCAAATGAGTCAACTTCGTATTTTTTCTATAACTTTTGTTTTGTGAAGTTTTAGACCGTGAAATTTTCAAGATCCCAAGGAGACATGTTGAAGTACTTGTGGTAAACATTTCAGATTTTGGTTCTCTATACTTTCTAAGATATATCTTATGGACGTTAGGGTTTTAGAACTAGTCTTGAAATTAGTCTCAAATGAGTCATATTGGAATTTTCACTATAACATTTTTTAGTGAAATTTAAGATTGCAAAATTTTTAGGAGTATGAGGAGGCATATTGAAAAACCTATGGTTGAAATTTGATATTATAATTCATTACAATGTTCAAGTTACAACCTATGGAAATTAGGGTTTTTGACTAGCCCTAAAACTAATATCAAATAGTTGTTTTAGGGAACACAATCATATATGCTTTAATAAAGATACAAATTGAGTGAAAATATATTTTTTGATAGGGTAAACAACATAGTATTTTAGGTTACAATTTCAGAATTTGATATGAAAAATTGAGCACGCGACAGTCAGTAAAAGTTCACTATCCTGAAAAGGAAAAAACATGCAAGTTTTTGGGAGGTTTCATAAATTTTCCTTGGCACATTAGAATTTAATCAAAATTGTGACATTATAGAGAATACATATCAAGATACCATATACCATAATTTGAGAATAAAAGATGCATAAATTTCATATTTATATCAGGTGCAAGGTCAACCTCAGAACAATCACCAAATTGGGGTTTTAAAGGTGTGTAACTTACAATTAACATAAATTTGATTAGAAAATATGATTCATGTGATTTAAAAGTGTGGTGAAGTTAGAATATAGAAGAAGTATACATAAATATTATTTTTATCCTTCAATGAAAAATCTGTTCCAAAAATTTCTACACCAATTAAACCTCTAGAGAGATCAACCATGACTCAAGAAGAAAGTGAAGAAATACATAACCAACCATCCAAATTGGAGAACCAATTTAATAAATTTAGGGATAGGTCAATAAAAAATGATGATTTGATTAACACACAAAGACAATTACAACAGATGGAAAATAAGATATGGAACAATTACAAAATTCCTTGTCATTCGTGATCTCACATACCCTAGATGAGAGATTCATGAAGAACATAAAGATTGAGTCATGGAATAATGATTATTCATCAGTCCAATATCTGCTTCATTGGGGGTTCAACTCGAATCCAAGGAACTACTTAAGTCCCAATATCAATAAGAGAAAATTTAATTGTAAAGATCCCATAACAAGGATTTTCTAGATGGAGCAATTCTCTGATCTACACCTAGTACCAACCTTACAAAAGGTAACTTTGCATCCTCATATTTATAACCTAATCAATTTGTTTGGTACCAATAACTTTGTGAATGAAAAAAATATTCTATTGTCTCTTGGTCCATTTTTATGGATGAATTGATAGAACATTATGGGGACATTACAAGCAATACGTTCTTTAGTCAATTGAAAAATCTTTGGCAAAGAGGTCCAATTACATAGCACATTCAACAATTCCAAAAACTAAGTCTCGGGGTAAGAAAACATTCCAAAGGATAATTTGTTAGATCTCTTTATGGGCACTTTAAAGGAGAGCATTCAATATGAGGTGTGTCTCTTCAAACTTAAATCCCTAGAGCATTCTTTCAATGTGGCAAGGAAAGTTGGAAGTAAAAATATGGCTACTAAAAGAGTGGCCACTAAAAAATATAGAAAGAACCATTTTCCCTCTTCTAACCTCACTCATCCTACAAGGTTGAAACCTCAACAAATGGATGAAAACAAAGAAAATGGACTAGGTTTCAATTGTGATAGTAAGCAAAATAAGGGACATTAATGCAGTGAGAAGAAATTAATCTACATAGATTGCGAAGAGGAAGAAGATCGAGAAATGGAACCATCATAAGATCTATAAATAGAAGAGACTACTCCAACCATATCTTGTCATGCATTAGTTGACATCAATACCCCACAAACCCTCAACATAGAAGGATATACAAAAAATAAAAGGGTAACATTGTTGATTGATTCTAGTAGTACCCATAACCTCATTAATTTCAAATTAGCGGAACTTCTCAATTGCTTTATATATCCAACACCAGATTATCAAGTAATGATTATAGATGGAGGTGCCATAATATTTTTAGGGATGTGCCATAGTATTAATCTTATTATGGGGGATTATTTATGGGATACTCCCATGATTGGAATCCAAATGGGTGGTGTTGATGTTGTATTAAGGGTCCAATGGTTACAATCATTAAGAATGGTGTCTCTTAATTTTCAGGAACTTTTCACGAGATTTTCCTTAGAAGGTAAGGAAATTGATCTCAAAGGTATCCAAGGGGAACCCTCTAAAGTGATAATATCTAACAACATGAAAAAATTACTCAAAAAGGGACACCATGGTGTAATTGCACAATTGTGTTCACTAGGTGTTCAAACATCTAGACCATCTATTCCAATGGATCTCCAAAAATTTATCGACAATCATTCCAAGGTATTTGGAGAGATGCCTAAGGGTATTCCACCTGCTTAAGATCATGACCATGATATTCTTTTGCAACTAGGAAATGTACCCCCTAACATTAGGCCTTACAAGTACCCATATGCATGAAAGAGTGAGATTGAGCATATGATTCAATAAATGTTAGAGTATGGCATCATTCAACCTAGCCAAAGTTCTATCTCTTCACTAGTGGTGATGGTTAAAAGAAGGTAAGGTTCATGGAGTATGTGTCCAAATTATAGAAAACTCAACAAAATGACCATTAAAGATAAGTTTCCTATTCTTGTCATTGATGAATTATCAAATGAATTGTAARGAAAAATTTTCTTTACTAAGTTGGATCTTCATTTTGGATATCATCAAATCAGAATGAGGCAAGAAGACATCCCCAAAACAACCTTTAGAACACATGAAGGTCATTATGATTTTTTGGTGATGTCATTATGAGTTTTAGAATCACGAATTATTGATGTTGTATATTAGCTTGCTATAGTAATTCGATGCATTCCTCTTCGAAATTTGAATATCCTTGTAGGTATKTGGGTTTGAGATCTCATTATGCATTCGAACTCGAACTATCAAGGATACATTRTTYGACAATTGTGTATGATGGTGTAGAAATAGGAAAAACACCATCATAGGGCATGACCTTTGAATGGATTTTGAKAGTCTCAAAATGACATTMAGAKCGTATGRGCCTTTTACCTCAAGCCTTCAGTTAGTTTGAAGTGATAAMTTTGAATGGCAGTGAGTTCATCCTTAAAATGTTTAAGTCTTGAAGAATCACTTTCAAGGACTCTCAAAGGCTTTACCATYARGTAAGTCTTTCAAAATAGGTTCCATATTTTGAAGAGCCCTAATGGTTCATTGGGGCATATTGAAAGATGTTCCCCTTTGATCTTTTGAAGAGCCTTAATGGCTCAACATGGCATATCAAAATATGTCCCCCTTCAATATTTCAAAGAGTCCCGATATATCAAAAGATGTTTTGTTTTGATCTTTCAAGGAATCCTGATGGTTCGATGGGATCTTTCAAATAATGATATTTTGAGAAGATGGTTCATTAGGGCCTTTTGAATTTTTTTTTTTTGGAGAGTCCCAATGGACTATCACAGTTGTTCAAGAGCCATTCTTTCAAAGAGGCTCGATGGGTATAAATTTTGAAGGATGAGTAAGGGTAGTCTTCGAGTTATAATTGATGAACTTTGTGAGCCAGGGCCGAGATCGTCAA
This sequence comes from Picea engelmannii, assembly GCA_009831015.1. Lineage (NCBI taxonomy): Eukaryota > Viridiplantae > Streptophyta > Pinopsida > Pinales > Pinaceae > Picea > Picea engelmannii. Next base: position 114,320 of record ML808650.1, on the reverse strand, counting down.
TATAGATGAATCTTTCCGAATAAGCTAAATCAAAGACATCCAAAGGAATGGAAAATGCAGTAAAGGATCCGAAGGGATCCAAATTAATGTAAAAGAGGTGGAAAAAGATTAGAAAAATTATGCTCCCTCAATAAGGCCATAGAAGGGGATGGGTACATGACAAAGCGATATAAGATCTAGCTCATGTTACAACACTAGGACTATTATAGGCTAGAAATGAAAATGATAGGGCGTGATAGGATCTAGTTACAACATTGAAATAGTATGGGCATGGAATAATGAATGGATGGAAATGCTATAATGATCTTTTGTTGACATTGCTAAGATAATAGGATTTTGTTGTACACAATGTCTACCAGGCAGTGAGGATGATAATGAAACATCGTAGAGTGGATTGTTTTCATGGAGGATGCATAAAACCCTTTTGTTTATGAAGAAGATTTTTAGAGTTATTGAAATATGTGCCTTTCATCATGGATGAACAAGTGAAGATTCAGAGGTATATGAGTGGGATACCCTCATTTATCAGTGACAAGATACAATATGATGACCCTAAGATGATGGAAGAAACCATAAGGTGCACTAAGTGTCTTTATGACCAGTAGAAGGGAAGAACTTAATTTCCAAAAGGTTTGAAAAGACAAGATGAACTGTAAGGTGGAACCAAGGAAGAAGGGAGTTAAGCCACCATTTTTCAGAAATATTGCACAAGGAAAGATGACTTTGCAGGAGCCGAGAATGTTGAAAATAGTGGGACAAAAGTCATGGTAGCAACCTATGCAGTGTTGGGGTTTTGGCGAAAATAATATGTGTATATATTTCCCTCAAAGAAGTGATAAATCAAGGACTGCACACAGTGTACAACAAGCTACGACAATTGAAGACATAGGTAGAAATGTGTTGAGGATTTACACAGCGTTGGATAACAAGTTGGTTGAGTTCCAGTCGCACATGATCAAGGTGGAAGGTAAGATTAACGACCAACCTATTTCTATTTTAATAGACTCAAGAGCTAGTCATAGTTATCTAGATCCTAAGATGGTGGAAAGATTCCATTTGCTGAGAAGAAAGCTTGGAAAATCTAGGTTGGTGTAGTTAGATACATGAGCAAATAGGAACATTAATATGATGTGGGGAGCAACACCTGTATCCAAGACTCCTTATAGGATGTGTACGCTAGAGTTGAAGGAGATGCAAATGCAACTTGAAGAGATTCTTAAGAAGGGGTATATACATCCAAGTGTGTCACCTTGGGGTGTGCTAGTTTTGTTCGTGAATAAAAATGATGGTACATTGAGACTTTGTATCGACTTTAGGCAATTGAACAAATTAACAGTAAAGAGCAAGTATCCTTTGCCAAGGATAAACGATCAGTTTTGTTAGTTAAGGGGTGCAAGGATATTTTCCAAGTTATATCTCATATCTAGATATCACCAAGTAAGAATAGAAGAGTAAGACATCGACAATACTGCCTTCATAACAAGGTATGGTCACTATAAGTTCACAGTGGTGCCATTTGGGTTTGTTATCTCATAAGTTGTAGGTTGAGAAAAACCCAACCCAACCACCAAAATGGCAACAACTAAGGGGCACTATACCCAATGTCACCTTGATATAAGTCCCACACTTTGAGGGTGACTAGGTCACTCTAGGGAGGCGACCCCAGTGACCCTAGGTGGATTGAGATGGATGGAAGGTGTTATCACATAAGGTTGTCAAGGGCCATAGGTGTGTGTCGATATAACCGAGTCTGTAATTTTTCCCTGTATCTATCCTTTTCGAATCGACAAGTCTTAAGTTTGTCCCCTTTCAGCATGTAAAGTTGTCTTCTGTGTGCCCTTGTTCGTTTATGTGCCCTGGTCTCCCTCAATATCTTAACTGAAATAAATCGCGGCCCCAAGACCCTCTGTTTTTCTCCAAGGATGAACACTTGTCTCCTTTTTCCAGTCACTGGTCTCCCTGTTTTCCCAGCCCACAACTAGTCGTCCAAATCCTTGTTCACGCAGGCCACAACCATGGGCACAAAGTGCAACATTTAAAGAAGCCCATTTTGGGCTTAAAAGCAACATGCAGTTTTAATATTTCAGCGACAGAGATTCCAGTAGCAGTTTAGATTAGTGGCTCATGGGATTTCTAAATGTCAAAATCGCATGAAGTATGGTGCCAGGGAAAAAGGTCTGAAGTCCCAAGGCTCGGAGCGAGCATGAGCCATTGATCTCGAGGGGGACAGGTGGCATCTGATCCAAGTGTTCGGGGAAGTGAGCTTTAGGAGTTTCGAAGCGAGAAGTGCATGAAACTCTTGAAGAGCCGAGGCCCGGACTACTGAAGTAGTTATGGACCGTTGATATCAAATCGACAGGAGCCGTCGATCTTGGCAGTAACATCTTCGGAAGCCCCAAAATGCTAAAGGTCCCAAAATGGATCTCGGCCGTCCGAATCAAGAAGCCACGCGTCGTCAGATCCCAAGCTTCGACGAATTTTCTTGGGGCAAATAAAGTTTGAATATTGAGAAGTCCGAAGCCTGGAGCCACGAAGGGATCTCAACCGTCGATCTCAGGAGGGCCATGTGTCTTCAGATCCATAGCTCCAGGTAAAATCAACTGAAGGTAGAGGAAGTTTGAGATTTGATTTTCTCGTAGTCTGAAGACCCAAAATAATTCTATGTTGTTCGATTCAAGAAGACACACAGCATCAGATCACCAGCTCCTGGTAAAAGCACATAGAGTAGCCAAAGGAAAAAGAGATAGCGCCCGATCCCAAGGCACACTTTTGGCAGATCCTAAAATTGGTGGGCGATTAATCTTGACAGTGGCGCTAAATCTAGTAGGTGCGCCCAGATCTCATATCGAGACCAGATCTACGACCACAGTTCATTGCGGGGACGCAACATGCTCAGGCGATAATTTTCTTGAGCGGTCATGCAATTGAAACCATGGTAATGAGAAAGTGCTACGTGGCGAAAGGTGGTGGATTGCGGGCCCAAAAGTGGTCTGAACCCAAACCAATTTTGAGCAGCCCCACAATCACATGTTTATATGGCATCCTATCCTAGAGCAACACGTGGCCACCCCCTGAGGTTTAAGTCTCATTGAGTCCCTGAGGAAAACCAGTAAGTGAAGGGTAGGTTTGGTGGTTGAAACCTCAGCTCACCCCATAAATGGAAGGAATGGAAAGTCCGGTCGTGGGGACTGAACCGTTAGCCCGTGGTACCCCTGCGAGCAGATTTCCCTGCAGACCCATGCCGATCTGAGTTTGTGTCTGACAGAGGGACGGACGTTCAGTCTGACAGAATAATTCGCTGACGCAAAGCTTTGATTGTAGTGATCAGATCACACTCTTGATAGTCGGGGATTGTTCTGAGTATATATATATAGTTCTAATATTTTGTTAAGGTCGTCAACTAGTTGAGCATAGCTCCCTATTTTGTAATGTTTTGATGCCAGAACTGTTCTATGGTTATGTATAAGATTTTAGACTTTCAGATTAAAAGAAGTCGAGCTCTTTTCATCTCTTTATAAAAAATGTGCTAAAACACTCAGGCATGGAGGATCCAATTGAGGGTTGTTATGCTGTTGTAATGTAGGTTTGATTGCAACCAATTTTAGTTAGCTTCCTTGTGATCTTTTTCCCTCTTACATTGAATGGATCGGGCATGGAGGATCCAGTCGAGTTGCTGTAGATGCATGGTGATGTAGGTTTGATCATTGTGCTATTGTGACTGTGTTGTTTGGACATATTTCTGTGTCTGAAACTTGAGCTTAAGAGTGATCTTGAGCCTGAGTTTTTCTTCTCCAAGTTGCTTGAAGGCCTGATGCCCATAACAGTCTTGTCCACCTTTCTTACTAAGTCTTCCCTCTGCTCACACTTAAACTCAATTCACTGACTAAAGTTAGTTGTGGCCCTCACTTCCCTGTACATTTCTTGTCCAGTTCTATGTTAAACATCATTCATATATTGAGTTTTGTCCATTGACCTCCACTCATATAAACCAAACATCCACCAAAAACTCTGATGGGTACTAGGCTTATCCTCCCGCAATCTGAGGGTGACTTTTAGTGCTAACAGAAGGGAAAGAAGATAAGTATCCCCCTAAATGTCAATTATATAAGAGGAAATATGGATTTGATGACTCGTCTCCAGGTGGTTTAGGTTTTCCAAGTCTTTGGATTCCTGCAAAGGGTGTTTGTACTTTCCCAAGACATAAGAAAAGTCACACTTGCATATAGTAATGTTAGGTGGAAAAGAAAGTTAAGTTTTCCATCCCTAATTGCAACAATAATAAATGATATATATCAGCACATAAAGGATAATAAGGGTTGCAATATAAGTGCTAAAAGTCCAATTGAATAAGCATGAGACAAGCTAGTAAAAACTAATTCAGCTCAACAATGATAGAACAAGGCTTTAGCACAAAAAGCAAGGCTGTCATAAAAATCTAACTGTAGTGATATTTATCATCCTTATGGCTGTAACAAACTTGTTATTATAGCAAGATACTTAACCACTAAAACTTTCTCAAAACTTGCCAAAAGATGCGTTGTACCTAGTAGATTATGTGGGCATATTTTAGGCAATTTACAATGGTTAAATTAGGAGTTATTGAAGAGTTTGGTTAGGGTTTTCTACAAACCTAATGGCTGTAGGTTAAATTTGTAACAACAGAAATAAATGCCCTAGTGGCTCAAGAAAGCATTCATAGCATAGATTTGATTCCATTAGGAACAACTTCAAAATCACGAAATGTCACGTTTCCCAAAGAAACAATTTTATATCTCCAATGCAACAAGTCATGACTAGTGAATTTAATGATTGGGTTAATGGAGTCAAGAAAAGAAAGAGATAAAGGTACTACATCCTTGGGGGTGTAAATCCTCTTACTCCCCAAGGCAAGTATCTCTAGCTAGGGTTTATATTAAGAGGGTGTATGCACTTATACTTCTCTTAAGAAACCCTTATTAAATCAACAACACTTAAGCATAAAATGATGGAGGCTAAGGTGGGGGTGTATTCCTTATACTTCCCACCAAGTTCTAGGAAAATAACCTTGTCTTGAATAACAAATGATAACACAAAGTAAAATCCTTACCAATTCAAGGAAAAATGCTAAGACAAACCACCACAATAACAAAAGAAGAGCCTTTCAAGGCTAGTGCATCACTTCCACCAACCAATAATCAAGAAAGTAGCCATACACAAGAGCACAAGAGAGAAAATAGCCAAAAATAACAAAAAAATTAGTCCCAGTATCCTCTCACAACAGGGAGAGTTATGATTCCAAATGAGATTTATGATCTCTATTTATACAAAATGTCGCTAACATAGTTTTTCCACATAATTTTAGGGTAAACCACAAGATTAGGGGTCAAAAATCCCCTATCTTTCCCGTTTACACAAATAATATTAAACAATTTATCTTTAAATTCACTTTTACACAAAAGGAAACCCTAAAACAAGAGGACGTCCCCCCTTTAGGGGACGTTTTGACACTAGGATCAAGTCGTTAGAGATGTAGGTGCATAGTCATGCCTCCAAAGGCCACATGTCAATCATATAGGCCATCTCCTCATGGTCAATCACCTTCTTCCCCTCAAAATGTCCATGTGTTAGTGAGCCATGTCTTCACCTTCAAACCCTAGCCCTTCTATGTGACGTCAAGTCTCCAAATGTGATGTTTTGCCTTTACTAGGAAAAGTGTTTGGCATGTAAGGGCTAGGTCTTGTTGTCCATAACATATTTTAGGACTTTGAATGTATGTCTCTCTCATCCATCATGCGGGCCCTTGGCATCCAACCTGTGGGCTTCAAGCCCCATGGAAGCCCAAGCTAGGCTTATTCCTCCAAAATTGTTAATCCCTAATTCGTGGCAAACTACCTCTTAATTGGGGCATATTACATTAGTATTGTTATTTTATTTATGTCGGCTTGGGTCCATTTGTTGTAATTGTATCTCCTATTCTCCTATATTAACCAAGGAGAGCTTTTCATTTAGAATCATCTTGTAATTGTGAATTCGTATGATGTATAAGGAGGTTTCCCCATATAAGAGGCTTATTATATGAATTTATCTCTTTTTCAAGGCGTTGAGTACTTATTCTAATGTTTTTATGCTATTTTTATATTTGGTTCTTAACATTTGGTTTCAGAGCTAGACAATCCTTGAGACTGGCTTCTTAAAAAAAAGTCTTCTTGGAATTTTCGCTATAAATTTTTATTTGGAAGGTTTCAAGATATGTAATTTCTATGGTGTAGAGGCGACATATAGAGCTAAATTGGGTTCAAATTTCATATCTTGGTTTGTTATATGTTTGGAGATACATTCTGTTCAAGTTAGGGTTTTTGACTAGTCCTGAAACTAGTCTGAAACACGTCTTCTTGGAATTTTTTCTAGTTTTTCCACCCTCGTTTTGGTAGAGTTCAGGGCACTGAATACTTCAAGGACATATGAGGAATTTAGTACTACAAAAGCGTGGAGGGAAGAGGCTTCCTGAAAAACATTTTCTTCAGGATCGAGCCTTTCCTTCCATTCTAATATGCTCCCAGCGGACGACTTGGATTTGGTGTCTTCTCATCTTTTTCTTTTATTCAATCTCTTCTCAATACTCCTCATTTTTTTTTCATAATAGTAGTCTCCAATAGAAACCATAGTGCCCTTGAAATTCAAGGCTTGAGAAGGAAAATAATAATCTCCCAGAATAACATTGAGAGGAGTGTAGTATTGAGGTGGTATGTTCACAATAACCAAATTGGGTGTTGATGGAGTGTTTGGGGTTTGACTCAAATCCTGCAACTCTTGTTTTTTCAACAACTCATCTTCCCTTTTTTAATCCTCAACTTCTTCAACAACCCGTTTAGCTTCGGCTCATTGGCCAATCTCCTGAACTCTACCTCATCATCCAATTTCTTTGCCTTGGCTTCTTCTTCTTTCTTCTTTTGAAGTGTTGCTTTCTCTACCTTAAGTTAATTTTATTTTTTGATTCTCTCCTCCTCGACCTACCTTCTTTGATATTATTCTTCATCCTGGAGCCTCTTCTATTCCAACTTTTCCTCTTTTCTAGGTTTTTCTTGATCTTTAACATTGGTTTTGATTTGTCCCTGCTATAGCAATCTCTAGAGATGGTTTATCGTCACTCTCTTCATTTCCTCTTGTTCACATTCAAGCTCCTTCCTGGAAGAATCATTGGGTAACTTTTGCAAGGCTTCTTCATACCACAATACTCCTTTAAATTTATCTTCATCAAAGTCAACTACATGGATGTTGGAGTGGGTGAGCCCAACAAATATAACATGTCTGACTACAAGTTCATGAGGGTCATGGCCTTTAGGTTCTCCCTGGTGTAGCTCTTACAGGATTTATACCTCCTTTCTTACATGTGGGCGATTGGAAATGATGTAATTATTTATGTGGATTGGGAAAATGGGTGAGAGCTTTTTGTTGCTAAATAGGAGTAGTGAGGTGACCCTTGACCCCATGGTTTGGTAAGCAATTTCTCTCATTAGCAGACGGTTTGGGACACAGTATGGTTAAAGGTGAGGGGCTCTAGTGGTGCCATACACCCTAATATATGAATAGTATTTACATAGGAACCAATCAACTATCACCTTCATCTCAGTCCTAACTTCAAAATAAATTCTATGTTTTGGAAAACCAAAAAGAATAGAGTGTAGGGGGGCGAGGAACAAATTAGAAATGTCATAAAAATATCTCTTGTAGCTAATTCCCCAGAGCCGAGAACAATACAAATGAATGGGGGGTTGGCTTTGGTCCCAGTTCCACCCGAAGTCTGGAAACTGCATGGAGGAACAAATAACATCAATTAGATAGGTTGCCATGTAGTTAATTTCCCAGAGCCGAGAACAATACAAATGAATGGGGGGTTGGCTTTGATCCCAGTTCCACCCGAAGTCCGAAAACTGCATGGAGGAACAAATAACATCAATTAGATAGGTTTCCATGTAGAAATTTTTTTTTTTCACACTCGGGATGTTCTTTATATCAAGACAGATGTTGAAGGCTAAGATTTCTGCCTATTTGAACACTTTTCTGGTTTTGACGATGGTATGTGCTAACGACAACCAATTAGACTGGAAGTGTGTGCTTTTCTCTTCTCCATAAAGCCGACATAGCATGGCTACTAACAATTTATATGGTGCTTTGATTCTGTGGGTAGGGACAAACTTTTGTCCTTGTTTGAGGGTCTTGTCCTCATCGACCCACCAATGTTTCATAAGCTTCATTGGTCCCTTGTTTCCTTGGGAGAAACCTTTTAGGAATGGTTAATTGAGATTATAGGTGGGAGTGGGTAGATGGTATCTCACACTGATATCTTTGGGCTTCAGAGAGGCCACGTGCTTCCCCTGTTTTCTCACGATGGTTGCAATATTTGCGATGAATTGCTTCTATCACCATTGCGCATCCTCATTCTATGGGAAAAGAGTTGGCCAGGCCATAATCAAATGAATTCCACTTCTTTAGATATTTTGATATACTCCTGTGTCTTCGTCCTCCATAGGAAAATCACCTAAGTAAATTTTTTTGTAGATCTCCTCATATGTGGGATTGTAGTATTCAATGATGTGGGAGGTTGTGTCTTTCACCAAGTCCTCAATCGGGAGAGACGACGTTTCAGGCATGGAGGCCGATTGGAAATAAACATATCCCTTTAGTTTTTTTGGATTCTGTCTTGCCATGATAACTTGAGTATGCTTAATCATGCATCACTAGATCAATAAACGAATTAACCTATATGAAAATAATAGGGTAGGCATGAGAAGACAAGCTATTAACAGTAAAATGCAGTACCTGTAATTGAGCCAAGGAAATGGTTACACACCACACTTAGCTAGTAATAGCAGAGCGACGTTTACAAACTTTTGGAAGAAGATTGGTTGTAAACGTTAGGGGTTTTAGCTATTAAGAGGTATTGAAACACTCGTAAATGTGACATAACTTGTCTCTGTATGAAATTTGTTATTCAATCCAACCTCAATCCCTCTCATTAATGCCAATTAAGATAGGCGGGCTCCCAAATCCTTTTTATCAAAGCCTAGGTGTTTTTGAATTTGAAAAGATAACCATAAGAGTTGGAAGATCGAAGTGGGAAACTAGAGTGTCGGTTTGAGCTCTAAAGGGAGGGGTATCGAAAGCACATTCCCTTTTTATTTAGAAAGGCATGTTGACTTGGAAAGTGTGCATCATTGTGGGGAGGGTGGGACTCGTCGAAGTTGTTCCATTGGAAGTCGTCTAAGTGAGGTTTGAACTAAACTCCGAAGACATGGTATTGAAGGAATATACCTTTATCTTGGAAAGACGTTCCAAACACGAAAATTGAAGGGCTTGAAAAAACACTGTCAAAGTTATACTTTCGGGGTGAGAAAGGATGAGGGACCAACTGTACTTCGATGAGGATGTTATTGAAGGAAAATTCCTTTGATACCTTGGGGTAGTGAAGAGTCCCGAAAGAAATAAAAGGTAAATTATTCAAGATAGAAAAACAAGGAAGAAAAAGGTCCAATTTTAAGATACGACTTGGAGAGGTAACGATCAGATAGGTTGTATCAACTCAGGGGTGCCAAGTACATGTAGGGTTTGAATCTATCCAACCATGAGATGCCATGTAAGGAGTAGAGTTGATGTGTCAGAGCTATCAGAGTGCTAAGGTTGGAGTTCTAAGTGGTGCATGGAGTGAAATATTTCGACGAAGATAATTTCGACATACCCCTTTCCGATGAGAACATCAGAAATGTTTCTTCCAAAATAAAATATGCTGTGAGGTTTGTTTTGAATCAATCACGATTTAGGTTGAGAGTGCAAGAGTGAGATCAATCATGCCAGCTAAGTAAAAGAAGAAATCGTGTCCTTACTATGAGAGGGAGGAACAATAAAATTTGGGTGGAGAGGTTGAAGAATGCAGTATTAGGGAACTGTTTACGACTGTGTCCAATGGGCTGCTATTCACAAAGAATGCATAAACTGTATAAGTGATAGAAAAATGTTCTTCAAGCTCATATGTTCTTAGTGAAGCAGGAATGTATGCCTTGTAAGAGAAATTAAAAAAAAGGGGGGGCCCATTTAAAAAATTATAATGAGTTGTTTTGGGAGGTGAACCACAACACCTAGAAACCCAAACAAGAAAACGAACATTCCTTGAGTATCTTGCTCTCTTGTTATTTTATTCTCTTGAAATAAAGAGTTACATAACTAACCTTTGTCTACACCTAACACACAATCATCATCATACTCTCATGCATTACATAAGAACAACCTTGTAGCCAATTTGGCTTTACATCTACATGACCATAAACCTCTTAAAGATTGATCTAGCGATTAGCTTTTACAGTATTACATCATGCCATATTTTACAATATTACATCAAATCATATTTATAGCTTTTACAGTATGAACAACCCTAAATGGATTGGATTACAAGTCAACCTCCACTAGGTTGTCACTGGACCTCATGCCCTAAATGGACTGGATTACAAGTCAACCTCCACTAACCTCATGTTGTCCATTGACCTTTCCTCTTGCCTGTTAATCACTTCCACTTCCAACCTTGGACTTGACCATCCACTTCCAACCCAACTTCGGCTTGACCATCCACTCTACTTTCACTCAAAAAAATATAACAACCCAACAATATTAAACAACATAAATAATAAATATACAAATCTATTTTTTCTATTTCTATTTGTTTTATAAAACCTAAACTCATTCATTTTTTTTCTATTTCTATTTGTTTTATAAAACCTAAACTCATTCATTTAAGATCCGAATTAAACTAAAATTCCTAGATACCTTGGTGTCGTATCCATAATCCACATCACATCAATGTTTCAATGCACTAAACAAAGTAAAGAGCTATGCATGTCATGCATTGGAAATCATCTTTTTTTTCACGCCAACGATTGCAGTAGAGGTTTCAATGAAATAAGTAAAAACCTTATTTCTTTCAATCACTATCATGAACTAAAATCACGTCAAATGCAGATCTTTGTGAATTCCACTTTAAATTGTGAATTTCACTTTAAAATATCGATCTGCTCACAATATGCACTGCAAAATGCAGATCTTTGTGAATTCCACTTTAAATTGTACCTTCTGTTGGGTTTTCCTGTCAATTTGAACCAGGTTTATGTAAATCTCGCCTAACCTTATCCCCCACGCCCCTCAAATAAACTACCATTTTATTTGACAGTTTGTCATTATTAAGAAATGCTGCTTGTTATTCCAGGTACCAAATTTCTGAATTTAGGACCATTTTTAGCAGCTAATTTGAGCAAATCTGGTGGGGGTGCATCTTAAATTAGGGCATGAGCACACTCCTCAGCCACAACACCAATGCAGAACACCGGGTATGGTAGTTGTTTTGACGTTTTAGAGAAAATAAATGATTACACTCTAGAGGTATGTACGGCACGGCACCTGTATTCCCTAGCTATCGAATGACAAATTACATGAAAAGTATGAAAGAGTTACAATATTTGCAATCCTTCAAAGAATTCAAGGATGAGTAGGCATCAAAATATTACAAATTATAACACTAAGAGCGGCCTCCACGGAAAAGATGGTGAAAATATCTGACAAGCCACACCGAGTTTTACAATAGGAGGCATCTTACAGACATAATTTTTAACAGTGAATCACATCTATTTATGGGGAGAATTTTTAATGGTGAATCATATCTATTTATGCAAAAAAATGTTGATAAGCGTCTCGCTTTTCAGAGGTATTGCAGTTATTAAGGCTTATCATGTTGCAGTTCTCTAATCCTAGAAAGTTCAATAATATTAAATAATGGACAATCTATCAATAAGAGTACACGTAGCTGTTAATGAATATTTTTAATTTTAAAAAAGACAGCTGTTTGTTATTGAATATTTTAGTTTTTAGAGGAGGTATAGTAATCGAAGTGTTTGAGGAGGAGACAAAGCAATAATGATTGAAGGTAGTATTTTAAACGTTTTACTTTTTAGCTGTTTCTTGGAGGGGTTTTTTATCATGCTGAATTCATTTATATATTCAGAAATGTAATTTAAACAATAGAAAATAGTTATTTTGTCCAAATTTATATCACATAATTCAGAAAAAAAACTGAACATTCAGCCAAAGCCAAAGCCATAATTGAAGTATTTAACGAAAAGACAAATGAACAATAATTTGATTGAAGTGTTTGACGAAGAGATAAATGAATAATAACTTGATTTGCTTTAGAAGTAAAGAATAGGGAAAAAACATCGGCTTGAGTTGCTTTAGGGTTTACGGGTATATAGAATTCATGGATATCTTCTAAGTTTCAAGTCATCTTCCTACTTGAGAGAGGTTGGAGCTGTTGTCTGCCCACTCCATCTCTGTGGCTCTGGACTCCGTCCGTGTATGGACATTGCTCGCTGGAAAAACTGTATGCTCAATACCGATACCCTCTGAAATGGGAGGACTATTATTCTCATTTTCACATATGATGGCCTCTTTTATCTGTGTCACTACCTCAGATACGCTTGGCCTAGAAGACGGTGAAGCCTCAACACATCTAAACGCTAGTTTGGCAACCTTAACTATTGATACGATGTCGTAGTTTCCATCCATCCTCTTGTCTATGATTTCCTCTATTTCGCTGGCGTTTTCATCCATCTTCACATACGGTGTCACCTATACATGACGTGAACATATACAATTTTTGTGACTCACACTTGAAATCGTAAATTATGTTGTTCATTTAATGATTAATTATAATCAGACTCCTTACCCATTGAACGAGGTTAAGCTCCTTTTCACGTAGATTTACATTTATGGGTGGTCTGCCGCATATAATTTCCAAGAGGACCACACAAAAACTATATACATCGCTCTTCGCAGTCAACATTTGAGTGCGGAAATAACTGCAGAACATCCCAAACAAAAAATAAAAATGCCTCTTTCAATAATTAATTGGATTCCTATAATATCAAAGAATATTGCGGAGAGAGTGCAGGGTATATGAATACATACTCTGGATCGAGGTATCCTATAGTTCCTTTTACGGCAGTGTTAGCATAAGAAGCCTTTCCATCCACTGAGATTCTTGAAAGACCAAAATCGGCCAGCTTTCCATTCATATTGCCGTCTAAAAGGATGTTGGCAGTCTTAACATCCCTGTGAATTATCTTTGGAGTGCAACCCATGTGCAGGTATTCCAGTCCTTTCAACAAAAGGCGCAGGTGGATCACATGAAAATTATACTAAGATCTACTTATTGTTAATCACATATATCAAATGAACCAACCTTTAATGGTAGTCACATATATCAAATGAACCAACTTTTAGAACACATAAATGTACAGTGCGCTAACTTATTTAAAGACTTACCCTGGGCTGCATCTAAAGCTATTTTGAGCCTTGTTTTCCAATTTAGTGGGGAAATCTCTGCACCAGGACCTGGAAAACAATTAAGGGTCAAATATACATATTTATTTATTTATTTTTGGAATTAATATTAGTGTATCGACTCGATCAATCAATATTACTTAATAACGTATTGACCGTAAAGGTGGTCCCTTAAGGACCCTTCACACATATGCTCGTAGATAAGCATAACCTCGATTCATTACAGAATCCCAGTAATGAAACCAAGTTCTTATGATGGATTTTAGAAAGAAGATCAACCTGTTTATCAAGTGAATCCACTTAGATGAATTTTTCCATACATGTATATGCTATAGTGAATATAATCAGACATATTCTATGGTCTAAAAACCTTACAATTACCTCATTCTGGAATTGGTGAACTCCTTCTATCGAGAACAATGAGAGCACTTTTACAGCGATATCTCTCCCTTTTCGCAATTTACCAAAGAACACTGATCCAAATCCGCCTTGCCCAATCTTCTGATTAAAGTTTTGTGTGGATTCCATTATCTCTCCTATAGTAAAGGCACGAGACTTTGTCGAATTTGGCATCATAATTGTCAAGTAGTCTGCGATCCCTGTAAATTTACAAAGTATCAAAACATAATATTAGGTATGCTCCAGGGCCTCAGCTTATCTAGATGGCAGATTCGGGCATCCAAGGGGCATGGAGCAAAGTTGACTTTGCTCCATGCCCATCGGATTCGACCTAAGGGAAATTACCACTATGCCCCATTTTAAAATATATCTGAACTTCAAGTTACTTTCTAACCTTCATTCAGATGCTTTTTAGTCCTTAATTTCTGACAGTGAACTGCAATACACACTGTCAACGCTATTGCCATTATTAAAGCTCCGCTTATCATTATTCCGACGACACGCTTTCTCATTTTTTCTAGCATACAAATTTTGCGAAAGAAAAATTGAGAATCAGTTACATGTATGTTATCTTGTACGATATCTTTGTAAGAACAAATAAAACACAAACTCACGATATGTAAATTTAAATATTTGCCGTAATCGATTGAAATTACCAACATAACAAATATATACCGTGAGTATATTAAGAATATTTTGGAACATCGAAAAAACCATTGCAAATTGAAGCATCGTAAAAAATAAATGATTGCAAAACTGCCAATATAAACTTTTATTGTAATTTTTATGTTCTTTCCATAGCTACTAGTTACTATTGTAATTTTTATGTTCTTTTCATAGCTAGCTACTGAATTTTTATGTTCTTTCCATAGCTACTAGTTACTATTGTAATTTTTATGTTCTTTTCATAGCTAGCTACTGACCGTTAGAGTGTACAAAGAGGTTAGATTTAATGGTGAAAATGAAGAAGTTTTTCACAATTAAACAAGATTCAATTTTCTTGAAAGCCTAACCTGGAGTCATGGAACACTTTAAGATAGTAGTCGAACTTGTGATTGCAACCATAGAAATTAATAAAATAATGACAACAAGCTTACTTAGCTGCTATTATATGAGATAGTAGCCATTACAGAGCCCTCACTGTAGCTGTAGCAGAGGTTTGGCTGCACTGTAAATGCATAGGTTGGTACTACTATAAATAAACGGTGAGGCAAGCCTGTTATACTGTGGCTTTCACCAGCAGATTTCTGTTTGTTTCTTAAAGTTTTGTTTTCACGGTAGCAGAGCACTAATGGTTTCGAGAGTGTGAGAGGTCTGTTTTAGGAGTTTTCTAAAAATTAGTATTGAATTATGGAGACAGTGCTTTTTAAGCTAGAGACTATTGTTTTGTTCGTAGAGAATATTGAGTGCGTTGTGTTCTATGTTTTTGACAAAATTTCCTTTAAAAGGTTGCTGGAGATAGAGTGTAGATCGTAAAGCTGAAGGAGAAAAAACAGCTATGTGAAGCGATCAGAAATTTTTTGTTGTTAGCGAGATTCAATACCTGATCGACGTCTTACAGTAGTGGTAGAAGGGGCTGGAGAAGAGGAAGGAGTGGCAGAAAAGCCAGCGCCGCAGAAGACGACTGCATAGTGAGTTTCTGCGGCGCAACTGAACATGACGTCGTTGGTGTCATCAGCATAGGTCTTGGCCTGGGAGCAATGATTCTTGAAATACAGCGAATTATTAGTAGGACCGCAATTTAGGGTTTCCGAATACCCTCCTTTTTGGCAGCAATATTCGCTTGAACGGAGAGCACCGCAGGCGCTCTTGCATCCGTTGGAAGCATTTAATTTGGGGGGGCAGAGGGCAGTTATGTTGCTGCTGCAGGAGGTTGCTTCGCAGTTAGAGTCGGAGGGTATGATCGACATTGGCAGGTTGAATCCATTGACGAGAGAGATGTCGTACTCGTAGGTCATAGAACTGTACTCGGCCATCGTAATAGGGTATGTTACCAATGCATCTCCCGTACAATTTAGTAGACCGTTGCAGTCCCCAGTAATGCAGTTGCCTACGCCACTGTCGTCGAAGGAACACCCCGTGCGCCCCCAAAACGTGACTAATGTCCAGCCGTTCACAGGGACTTGAGGTGTCCACGACTGCCCATTGTCCAACCTTTTCCCTCCGCCTCTTGAACTGGCTGCCCAGACGGGGAACGCGCACTCGTTCTGGATCACGAAGGTCGCACCTCCTGCTTCTGCAAGCATCACAAATACAGTTACGAAGTTGGATTCTTGAACGAACAAAAATATCTATTATTACAGGTATTACCATGTATAATGCAAATGTATAACGCTGCCACGAATGCTAGAGAAACTCCCTCTGCTCTCGCCATTGCAACCGCTTTGATTCAAGCTTTCTTAGCAAAATCCAAATACTGAGAACGTTCATAAAGCGTCCAGAGCAATTCTGAATATTTATAGTTTGACTAGTCGCACCAACCATCCAAGATGGGAGGGGTATCCGATAGCCGATGGTAGGCATTGACGATTACAAATTTGACTATTTAAGGTTGTTTAAAATGGCTTTTGGACTATGGTCAACGTTGTAACTTTAATTTTTTAAATTGTTTTAAATCCTAGTGTAACTTTAATTTTTTGAGTTGTTTTAAAATGGATTTTATAATCAACCACGATTTTACAGTAAAGTAATTCATATTTTAAAAATTAAAATGCATTTTATTTAATATAAAAATAATATAACTCAATTTATACCACATTAATTAATATAACTTAAACTCTATAAACCATCAAACCCAAACCCTAAACTTATATGACATTAACCTTAATTATTTTGATGCAGAATCCATATTCATAACCTAAACTTATTCATAACCTAAACTCTATACACCATAAACCCTAAATTCGATGACATCAATGGTGAGCTCAGACACATCGAGGCAACCTCATCGCCATTGTTATTTCCACCATTAAACCATATTTTCTTCTTGGACCCCGTTACTGTAAACCATACTCGTTTCCTCTCACTTTCCAGATTATTTATATTTTAATCCGTATTTCTTTAAATATTCTCTATATATCGTCAAAGCTTGACCCGTTGGAGTTAGGAGATACCTTACCCGTTGGAGTATTCATAAAAGTCGTTCGACAGATTCTCACTTCAATATTCTTTGTAGTAGGTGGGATATATTTATTTTAATATTTTTATACTAGCTTAACGTATATCTATGATATTGAATGGTCATATAAAATATTCTAAATATATATAAAATATAAAATATATATTTATTTTAATATTTTTATACTAGTTTACTTATATCTATGATAGTGAAGGGTATTATAAAATATTCCAAATATATATGGATAAGCTTTATATTATTCTTTTTTTTAGAGATAGGATTTTTTCCATTGAAAGTATGGTTATGACTAGATACTTAAAGTAAAAGAATAAGTTAAATAACATGTAAGACAAGAGACTTCTTAAAATTGCTTCAAAATCTAGTGTAACCATCATGGACTTAAGAGAGGATGGTATAAAGATGCCTAGTCTTGGCTAAACTATAGAGGAATCATGGAAGACACCATTTTTGCAAAATATTGATACTATTAAAAATATCATCAAATCAAAATTTAAGAAGAAAATGTGGTGTGATAAAGAGTTAGAGGAAAAACTATAATTAAGGTATTATAAGGATGTAATCAACCTTAATCTAGAAGATCAAAATTATCTCTCTGTTTTGACAAGTGTAAACAAATCCTTAAGAGCTCTATTGTGAAACTGGGCTTGGTTATTTCAAAATATTTGTCAAACTTCCAACCTTCCTAACCTTTCAACTCAACAAAACTATGGTGATGTTGGAAAGCTTCTCTTAATGCTTTTAGAGCACAAAAACAACATTCTAAAGAATTGCAAGTAATCCCTTACTATCTTAAGATCAATAGACCAATTAATTATCATCATATTTAATATTCCAATTTTAAAATTAATTAAACTTTTAAAAAAGTTTATTAAACATAATAATGTGTCAATTTTAAAATTCATTTAAATTTTTAAATAATTAAAAAAATATATAATTCATATTTTTATAGGTATCATATGTAAAGCCTTTTTTTAATTTTATTTCTCCATTTAAGATTATGTGAGCTTAGCATTTTTTCAAATAACAACTTTCCCATACATAAATTTTAAACCTTTTTTTCAAGATATATAATAAAAGCTTATATTTTTTAAATTTTGTTTTTTCATTTAAAATTTTGTGATAAATTTTTATTTTTATTTTTATGTTTTCCTTTAATAACATTTTTTTAATAAACAATTTTTTATATTTATTTTGATTAAATAATTTTTTCTTTTTAAATAGCATTTTTTATAAAAAAAATATTTTCATAAATTTATTTTATAATGCATAGCAAATTTGTATTGAGAAAAGAGGTAAACAAATTTGTTAGACAAGTAGGTATCTATGTAAGAAAAAATAAAGAAAATAATTAAATTAATCCAAAATTTGATTAAGTTGCTTAATTTAAAATAGTAATAGTAATTGTAATTTAAAATTATATATTAATTATGAATCATAAATGAAAATAAAAATAATAATTAGATTAATCATAAAATTAATTATATTGTTAAATTTAAAATAAAAATTATAATTTAAAATTATATATTAATTATAAATTAAAAAAGAAAAAAAAATGATTATATTAATCATAATCTTGATTATGTTGGTATCATTTTTTCAGATTAAGAAAGATAATATATAATTATAATTTGTTTAAAGAAGATGTTCATGTTACATATGTAACATAATTCATTAAAATAATAATAAAAATAAAACATTAAAATAATAACAAAAAACAAAAATTTAAGATTAAAATTAAAAAAATCTTATATATCTATTTCATTTTATATAATGTATAAAATTGATTATATTAATTTAAATTCATTAATATATAAAATTGACCATGTAAAATATAATTAAATTTTGATATTAATATTAATAATTGTTTAAAATAATATTATTTTATTTTTTCAAAAAGTGATAATAATAAATATTACTTAAAGAAAGAAATGATGATCTTCCTATTGATCATCAAATGATGAGTAATGATGAAGATATTTTAGGAGATGATGATCTTCTTATTATAAGAATGATGAGTATGAAAGTGATGATGATATTTTATTATTTAAAAAGATATAAAAAAACAAAATAATTTAATATTATTTGATTTTTTTATTTTTTAAGACCATAAAAAATATTATTTAAAATGTTGATGATGATATTTTATTATTTAAAAAGGTAACGATGATGTAATATTTTAATTTATATTACCTTAAAATTTTTATAAAGAATTACTGGAATTGTTTTATAGGATATAAAATATTGGAGTTTGACTTTCATGGGTTTGACATTACTTGATTTATAAATTTTGTTAATGTTGGACTTTGACTTTCAAACCCTTAGATTATTTTATTTATAAATTTTGTTAATACTGGAGTTTGACTTTCAAACCCTTAGATTATTTTATTTATAAATTTTATTTGTAAAATTAAAATTTTAATAGAAAATGTTTTTTATATTTTTAATGTTTTTTTAATAATACAAATATTATAACTTTTTTTAAATCTAATAAATATCTTATTTTATTATTTAATTAATAATCTTATTTTAATAATACAAATTTTCTTCTTTATAACTATGTTAAAATATAAATACATTAAAAATAAAAATAAAATAAAAAAACATAAATTTCCAATAATTATTTTTACATATAACAAGCGCTCTCAAAATAGACAAAGAATTAAAAGATTATGTTTTAATCAAATACCACGTATGAAAAAATCAGCTTCTAAGTGCATCGACGCAATTATAAATGAACGAAGAAAATACGAGGATACAATGAAGTTCCTTTTCTTTTTTATAATTAGCGGCTTGCATAATTTGATTGGAATATACAATAGACGAGAGACCAAATCATTCAAAAGTTTTATAGAACAACTGATCGGTGAATTTATAAATCCCTAAGTATCACCACACGTCTTTGTTCAAATTTTATTGTTCACATCTTGAGATTTAAAAAACCATACATTACTAGTTAAAGTAGTACGGACACAGCCGCTACTATTTGATTAATATGGTCACCCTTACCCCATTAGGGTTAGGGTTATTACATGAGTAATAATATTTTATTAATATTTTAAAAATGAATTATTATATAATAATATTTTATTATTTTGGTTTTCGTGGAAGTTAATTATCATTATCAATGTATTAAACATATTTATATATTAATATATTACTATATAATATATTAATAATGAATTACTATATTAATGTATTAATATTTTGTTTTATTAATATATTTGGGTGGATAGACTTTAAGTTTAGTATGGAAGAGATGTCCAAGTAACATAATGTATTAAAATAATCAATAATAATATATATCTGTGTGTTAATGTATTACTATATAATGTATTAATAATGAATTACTACACTAATGTTTTATTACCTTATTAATACTTTGTTTTATTAATATATTAATATTTTAATAAATGATTACTACTTAATGTATGTATTGATAATGAATTACTACAATAATGTTTTATTAATATATTTGGGTGGATAAGCTCTTCAATAGAGTATGGGAGAGATGTCCATGTAACATAATGTATTAAAAAATAATAAATACTAATAATAATCTCTACGTAATGTGTGTATTTGGCATTGTATCTTTTCTGTTCTTTTACTGAAAATATGTTTGTAGTAAATATTGTACAAGGTTAAAATCTACATTTGGTATCAGAGCTTTGTTGGCTTCGGGGAAACGCCTTTGTGATCAAGGGTTTGGCTCGGGACAATGATAAGCCTTGTTACAGTGGGAGATCCGTGGTATTGATTTTTCAAGTGAAAAGAAATGGAGAACAGTTTGAAAATAGAGATCCAGAAGTTTAATGGGAAACGTTTTGAGCTTTGGAAGCTCAATATGGAAGATCTCTTGGTGGACATAGATCAGTGGATTGCGGTGGATCCAGGTACTGCACCTACTGGAACTTTAGTGGATGACTGGAAAACGTTGGATCAGAAGGCAAAGAGCACAATTCAACCGTGTTTCTCAGATTCAATATTACTGAATGTGTCAGAGGAAGCTACAACCAAAAATTTATGGGATAAGTTGGGGAAGTTGTATTAGTTTAAGTCCCTAGTAAATAAACTATTCTTGAGAAAGAAGATGTATAACTTGAGGATGAGAGATGGAGACTCGGTGTCATAGCATTTCAACGCCTCCAATACCATGGTAAGTCAATTAGTCTCTGTTGAGATTAAAATTTCAGATGAAGATAAGTGTATCAATTTACTATGCTCTTTACTAGACTCATGGGATAGTCTGGTTGTGGAATAGGTAGTAATACAACTGCCTTGAAGTTTGGTACGAATAAATATGAAGTCTTTGACATGTTTAAAGAGTTTAAGGATCTTGTTGAGAATCAAAAAGAGAAAAAAATTAAGGTGTTGAGGACAAATAATGGAGGAGATTTCTGGGAGAATTAATTTGAAGAATTCTGTAAGAAGTGTGGTATAGAAAGGAAAAATAATACTCCATATACACCTCAGCAGAATGGAGTTGCAGAAAGGATGAACATGACGCTAATGGAAAAATAAAGGTGCATTCTTAGTGGTGACGGGTTAGGGAAAGAATTTTGGGCAGAGGCAGTGGGTACTGCATGTTACCTGGTCAACAAATCGCCCTCATCAGTGTTGGATGACAAGACTCCACAAGAGATATGTACTAGTAAGAAACTCTCTCTCACACATCTCAAGGTATTTAGCTGTGAGTCCAATGTTCATGTTCCAAAGGAAAACATGAGTAAGCTAGATAAGAAGGATGAAAATTTTATATTTATTGGGTATAAATATGGTCTCAAAGGATATAAGATTTGGAACCCAAAAACTATGAAGGTTTTGTATAGCCAAGATGTGGTATTTAGAGAAATGAAGGATGATGTTAAACATGATGTCCTACCAAGAAATGAAGAACTAGAGAAAAAAGAGTTTGATTTAAAGGATGATGAATCAAACTCTACGAAAGAACAAGAATCAGAAGTAGAAGATCCTCATACTCCAATATTGAGGAGAACGGTTTGAGAAATAAGGCTACTTGAAAGGTATACTCCTTCTGATTTCCATTCAATCTTTGCTTTGTCTATTACTAATGATGATCCTAGAACTTTCAGGGAGTAAGTGGATTCAAAGGATGGAAAACTCTAGAAAAAGGCCATGGATGAAGAAATGACAACCTTGGATAAGAATGAGGCTTGGGATCTAGTGGAGTTGCCGATTGGAAGAAATACCATTGACAACAAATGAGTATTTAAAACGATGCTAAATGCAGAAGGCAAAGTGGAGAAATACAAAGATTGGTTAGCAACAAAGGGTTAGTCCCAGGTTGAGGGAATTGATTTTGGTGAGATTTTTTCTTCTGTTGCCAAGTTAACTTCTATTAGATTTATGTTATCTATTGCTGTTGCATTTGATTTTGAAGTAGAAGAGATGGATGCGAAGACAACATTCCTACATGGGGATCTGGAATAAGAAATCTATATGAAGCAACTAGAAGGCTTTGTTGTGAATGGAAAGAAGGAGTTGGTAAGCAAGCTGAAAAATTCCCTGTATGGTTTAAAACAATCACCAAGGATGTGGTATAAAAAATTTGGTACTTATATGCTGGGACTTTCCTTTAAAAGAAGCAAAGAGGATCATTGTGTGTATTTTAAATTAATTGATGATCATTTGATTTATTTGGTATTGTATGTGGATGACATGTTGCTGATAGGAAACAACAAGGAGATTATCCATGATGTGAAAACTCAGTTGTCCTCTAAATTTGACATGAAGGATCTCAGTGCTGCAAATTTCATTTTGGGCATGGAAATTAAAAGAGATCAGGAAAAGAGGAAACTCTAGTTAAATCAAAGAAGATATCTCGAGATGATATTGCAAAGGTTTAATATGCAGGAATGTAAACCGATCAGGGTCCCTATTCTTGTAGGTGTAAATTTATCTGCAGATCAGTGTCCCAAGACACAAGAAGAGGAGGAGGACATGTCTCATGTTCCTTATGCGAGTGCGGTTGGAAGTTTTATGTATGCAATGGTCTGTACTAGACCAGACATTACATATGCAATGAGATTTTTGAGTAGGTATATGTCAAAACCAGGGAAGGAACATTTGACAACAATAAATATGGTTTTCAGGTATTTGTGTGGCACTGCTAGCTATGGATTACACTACCAAGGAAGACCAGTATTGGATAAAGTGTTCAATATACATGGATTTGTGGATGCATATTGAGATGGAGATATGGATAGTACAAGATATACAAGAAGGTATGTGTTTAACCTGTTTAAAGGAGCAATCAGTTGGATGAGAAAAATACAATCTGTAGTGTCACTTTCAACTACAGAAGCTGAATACATGACAACCACTCATGCAAGCAAGGAAGTAATATGGTTACAAATATTGTGTTCATGTATTGAGTTGGTACAAAAATATGTAAGGATAGATTGTGACAGTGAGAGTGCAATTTTTCTGGCGAAGAACATGTATTATCATTCAAAGACAAAACATATTGATATTCAATATCACTTTGTGAAATAAATGGTTGAAGAAAATAAAGTGTTGCTCATGAAGCTGGACACTTTGAAGAATGTTGCAGATTCATTAACAAAATCTGTGAGCATTGAGAAGTTCTCTTGGTGTAGAGGATCTATGGGCATTGTTTCCCTGGATTGTTGACTATGTAACCATGTAACCCCCTATATGCAAAGAAAACAACAAGTGGGAGAATGTTGGGTATGTGTTATATTGTTTGCACAACTAGCTCTAGTGGTTTCTACGTTGCACAAGGCACATGGGGAGGTTGCAGGGGGGTGCTACCGGTAGCACCATTTTTAAAAACGCGGTAAAAAATTGGACCCCCCCAAAAATGAGAACTCGAAAAAGTTATCGTTAAGTTGGTAACTATGTTAATGTTGCACTCTTATTGTGATGATGCATTAAAAAAACCAAAATAACCAACAATTTTTGCCAATTCAAGATCCACACAAAGAAATTTTCAGATCCCATAATATTCACCTCTGCCAATTCGATAATAGGGAGTTCAATTTGGTAGATCAAACTATTGACCAGTTCAGGCGACTGGGTGCACCTGGGGTACCTGTGAGAAAATTTAATGCTTTGATGAAGATTTATTTGTATTGCAACCTGTGACAATAATTTTGTCCTGATAGTGTTTAAAATGAACACTGGAGGATGATAATATAATCTCCTATAAATCTTGGTTTGATGCGTTTTAACGGGAGATGTCCTCCAACTTTTCACTTATTAATGCCAATATTTTCGAACTTGTGTGATGAGTTGTCATGATCAAAAGAATAATAAATGTGAATTGGGATAGGAAGCGAAGGTGGCAGGGATGGATGAAAGTGAAAAATGCTTTGAAACTTTTTTGAACCCAAGAGTCTGTGAACCCGTGAATCTGTGAAAACAACATGTGAAGAATCAAATAAGTATGGAAAGGTGGGGTGCCAGATAGACTCATATTAGGTAGAAAAAAGCTTGTGAGTTCGAGGAGTCCAGGGTCGAATTGTATATCACGAAAGTTTTGGGTGCAAGATGTATATCACGAAACACGGGGCATGAGAGTTTGATAACGCCAACTTGGGAACCCATGGTCATAAAATTGGCCAAGTATGGAAAGGAACGTCCGTCGGTCGGACTCGTCATGTGAGTATTTAGATGGATATGAGGATCTTTCAGTCCGCTAACCCGGGAACCCGCGATCATAGAAATGTGACTAAGTATAGAACCAAAAAGGGATAATAGAGGGGAAGAAGAAAAGGGAAAAATGGGTAAGTATAGAAGAGTGAAAAGAAAGGGAGAAAATAAATTTATCCCTCACACAACAACACTTAGTATGGTAATTATCAAGCAATAGAAACACAATAACTATGGGAAAAACATTCTCATCTTTGAAATATACTTGGAGCTCGACAAACTCTGGTTCAAGTTTAAAGAGAATTTGTTTATATTTATTTCAATATTATTCATATTATTTTATTTTAATAGTATTTTTGTGGCCCAAATATAAACCATGTTCCAATTCAAAGGTTGTTTTCAGCTCACAAATTTTGCTCAAACCCATAAGCAATAGAAAAAGTATATGACTTACATTTTTATATGCAAGCATATTCTCAAATATGACAAGCTTTAATATATGCACAATATAAAATAGGGACATGACGTCAACACCTTTGTAGATAACTATGGGATAGCATAATGTTGCATTCTTATTGTGATAATTCCTTTAAAAAACTAAAATAACCAAAAACTTTTCCCAATTCAGGATCCACACAAAAAAAATTCAGATCCCATAATATTCACCTCTGCCAATTCGATAATAGGGAGGTTGATTTGGTATATCAAACTATTGATTAGTTTAGGCGACTCGGGGGCACCTGGGGTGCCTGTGAGAAAAGATAATGCTTTGATAAAGAATTTTTTGTATTGCAACCTATCACAATAATTGTGTTTTTGATACATTGTTTAATGTGTTGAAACATTATTTTAAGTATTAATCTTCTTGCACCAGATCATTCATTGAATTTTTTGTTGTTTCCCTCCGTTTTTTACCTTTATTATGTCACTTGTCTAAAATTGGTGTAACAGTAGGAAAGGAACCCTCATCCATATCCTCTTTCTAATATCTCCATGCTCTTGTCTTCGTGAATCAACCCTCTAACTGAGAAACAAATTGAAAAGAACGAGCATTCCAAACTTGTGTTGGCCTAGCTCTGCCCTTTAGCAGCCAGGGGTAGACTTTAGGACCAACAACAACTGTGAAGTTGTTTAGACATCTCTACAGGCATTTCAATCAAGGAATAGAGAAAGTGAGTCATAACTATAGTTTTGAGGATGTGTTTGTGTAAGAGAAGCATTGAAAAGCTAAAGAGAAATCAATGGAGGGTTGTTGAAATAAAGTTATTGTACTGTCAATTTAAGCGTAAGTATAACACTGCCGAACTTGAAATTTATTTTTGTGTGATTGATAGCATATTTCCACTTGACTTCAGCTAGCATATATCTTTCTTTTTTTTTCAAAATATTTCCAAAAACTAATTCTGGTAATTTCATTAATCAAGAAAAACTAGTTAAATGAAGTACATATTACATTTGATTCACAAAGCTTGCATTAAAAGGCAATGTAGGTCATGTATATTCTTTAAGGTCATAGAAAAAGTGCTAGGATACTGAATCTATTATCCAATCATAATACAAAAACCAGGCCCATGAGAACCTTGAACTACAACACCAAAGCACATGATCAAAATTTTGGCTAACATAACACAAGAAAAAATCAACAAGGAATGGGCATTGTATCCCTTCTATAACCAAACTCTCAAATGGGCACCAACAAATTCGTTGATTGCTATATTAGTATGAAGAAAGATCACTATGAAAATTTTCTTATGATATTACTATGAACCAAGATTACCTTGACCTAACAATGTTCCAACATTACTAGTTCTGGAAAAAAAATGTCAGCGTTTAACTTAATGGAATTTGAACAATGCAAAATTTGTAATATTATTGAAAATGTTTGATGGTTTTGTTTAGAAGAGCAAGCCATTTTGACATCTCAAATGATGGACCTGATTTATTCACAATTGGGTACTTTGTATGAGGTTTTTCCTCATGCTTTTCATTCCTGGACTCAACAATCTTATGCGTGTTCAGTTCACTTTGCCATGGTAGTGGAAAAATTTATTCATGTCTTGATTGGGTAACATGGATAGAAACATATCACACTGTTTCATTTCTTGT
Source organism: Picea engelmannii (assembly GCA_009831015.1). NCBI lineage: Eukaryota > Viridiplantae > Streptophyta > Pinopsida > Pinales > Pinaceae > Picea > Picea engelmannii. Next base: position 87,685 of record ML808650.1, on the reverse strand, counting down.
CAACGCATGACATGTAATTTTTTTTTTTTGGGTTCAACCGATATGCAATATGGAATTGTCCTCATTTAAGGTAAATTTGCTATGGACGCAGAAGTCATGTAACATGTAGACAATCTTTTCCTTTTTCTGCAGGTATATTTCATATGGCAATTCTGTCAAGTTAGGAAACACATCTTGTAATACAGGTTGTCTAACTGTACAATGTACAATTGTGTTGTTGAGGTTTCAGATGACAACGTTAATGCAATGACTATATATGTAAGGGAATTTGGCACCACATCATAGACAATCAATTATGCCATCATTTATGAACGCAGAGGCAGAAGCAAGATAATTGAAATTGGCACATATAGGCTCTAAGGGGGTCGAGTAGGCATTTGCTACAACCAGAACACCCTCAACTTGCACACATGAACATAGTAGTTAATATATTGAACAATATAATATATATGTGTACAACAAAAAAGATGCACAAAGTTGTTGAAGGGATTTTTTTGTGTAAATCGTTTCTGGAGGTGTATATGTATACGTACAACAATTGTGGAGCTAGTTAGTTTCTTGAGATCCTGTACTATGTCTGTTCACAATTTTGTTACAAATGTTGCTTGGGTTGTGCGAAAGATCATTTCTTTAACATCTCTTTTCTTCGTTATGTTTTTGAGCAACATAATTGGAAATTGCCCTTTATGCAATTGTTGTTCCATTGAGGAAAAAAAATCTGCATAGGTGTCGAACAATTGTAGCTGCAACATGGAACAGTTTAATAGTTATCTAAGATGTCTAAGATATATGAGCATGTCAAAGAAATGGACACAAAAAAAAGGATATGGAAAACAATACCATTGCCTTGTCGTTGTCCGAGTTTCCATATTTTATATAGAGAATATGTTGTGAGCCAACTTTTCTTGCAAACGTGATAGCTGCACCAATGGTTCCAATTGGGTAATTGTCATTGTTCTCTACAAATTGGCTGATTGTTGTGTCCCGTATGAAATGATATTCTGAGAAAACCGTGAGAATTTTTTTGACAACACTTGTTTCTTTGAGCAATATAATTCGATCTTAATCACCACGGTCATATACTATTTTTGGTAATATATTGAAATTTGTAATGGACATCCCATTACCTGGAAAGATCTTCTCTACATGTTTCTATACAATTTGTGTAGGGATAGTCAGTGTAATTGTCATCATGGCTTCGTTGTCTATCATGTCTGCACGCATAATGCATCTACTTTTGTTTTCCTTGTTTAAGTAGGTGCTATACACGACCATTATGTCTCTGATGAACAATTTTCTAGTTTGACAGTTGTTCAAGCCTTCTATTGATAGTATATTGGGTGGTATAAGGTTAGACTCGGTGACATTTTTTTTTGAACAGGAAAAGTAATGTGAATGGTAGTCTGTATATATATCCTGTTTTTTTCATCAATGTACAAGTAGATGCACAATTTGGATAAAGTATGCAGGTTAGATTTTTGTAACCATACCTCTTAGTCTCTGGACCTTGCACTATGTTGGGTGTTTCACTTGTACTTGTTGAAAGTTCGTGTGAACTAAAAAAACATGTGTTGTAAATGACATAAACATATTTACCATGGCATAGTAGAATAAATAACTGAGGATATTTGTTTCCTAAACATAGCAAGAGCATAATCTATGAATATTTACCTTTGGCCGTGTCGTTGTGTTGATGTTTGCGATGATTGACTAGCCATGCCCATGTCACTTGTCCAACCTTTTCTCATGCAAACATGTGTACATCAAACATGACAACAATTAAATATGCATACACATTGTATATTGTTCATAATTGATATGTATGTACATTAAGCACATGCATTGTGTTTGATTTAGTATTATTGTTGGTATACCTTTTGGAAGATTGTACTTCAACTTCCTCAGTTGTGGCACATAAGGCTTCATCGTCTTGTTCAACTATTTTTTTTTTTTCAATGTAGCAATGTAGAGAATACAATGGACATGAAGCCAAGTTACTATGTAGGAACACATGTAAAAAAGATTGAATACAATTTTATTTATTTCAATGTAGCAACACAAAAAATACAATTGACATGAAGATAAGTTAATATATAGGAAGATATGTAGTATCTACATATAAAAAAAATGAGTTGCAAATCAGTAGAATAAATATACACAAAAAAATGAAATACGAAGCAATGGAATATGGAGTATGGGTAGAAGCCTGCACTTTTGTATGTCTTCTTATACTTTTCTGGTTAAGAGTTCTTTGTCTTGTCTAGTTATTATGTTTGTTTCAATGAAGGAAAGTACAAAATACAATGAACATGAATGTAAGTTGGTATGTAAGGAAAAACAAGGAATATTTACATATAGTAAACTAGAATCAAAGGAATAGAGTAACAAATAGTGTTAGAAGCATGTACCTTTGTTTTCCTTGATCCATGTCTATGTCTATATAGAATTCTTTCTGTCCAAAATATATTACAAACCAGAAAAAACTAAGAAGTTGGATGATTCTAGCTGAATAATTTGGTTTTGTGCAACAAGCTAGCCAGATATGCTTTGAGACATAGAAATATGATTTTGTGATATGCTTGATGTATATTTCACAATTCAAGTACAATACAAATTGTATCGTGATCAGACCAATATGTTTATAAGATAAAGAGGTTGTATTGTGAAATTGACACATTTGACCATACATGGTCAATAAGTGTGTTTTGTACATGACTTATCTTATCCAAAAGAAAGCGGAGATTGTAATTGCACATGTAGTTTTCCAATTCTTTTGTTCTGGAATTATTTTGTAGCATGTCAATATTGAAGTCTCCTAGAATAATAATGGTTTCGTTCAGATGTAAATGTTGTAAAGCATTTGAAACAACATTCAATATGTTGGAAAATGTTGCATGCAGAGCGACATAGAGATTCAATATTGAAATTTCTGCTTCATGGAAGATTACTCTTGCTAGTACCATCTCAACATTGTTTTCTTCAAAATGCATATGCTCCAAAATTGTTATATGTTTTTTTCACTAATATCATGTCACTCCATGTGTAATGTAACTTGATATGCAATTGTCATTTGGAAATTTCTTGTTTTGCATGCATACTATTATGTATGTTTCCTACAAGCACACAATATCTGATTACATTGTGTCATGGTCATTGAGTATGTCATCCATATGTGCATGTAGGCTTTGTGTGTTAAGTAAGAGAATTGATACAGATGAGTTTGTTTGTATGGATTGCTAATCATATTGTAGATGTCATTTTGTGGTAGTCCTAAGGCGTTGCATATAAATATCAACTTTATGTTTTACTTTGAAGTTATCTTTTGTAAGAGCTCTTAGAAAATACAAGGAGTCTATGCTTTTGACATGGGACATCGTTGTGTACACAAGTCCATGTATTCGAATTCCAGTAGGGTCAAATGCAACACTATTAAGTGTTATCCCTTGTGATCTGTGGATTGTACGTGCACATGCAAGTTTAATTGGAAACTATTTTCGAATCTTCAGTTGACCTATCTTTGCCGATGTCGATACTGGTTTTGATATTCGTAAGATAGATGTGTAATCGTGCACAATGTTTGAATTATATAGATAAGCTAACTTGTTTTCTTGTCTGTGGCCAATATGTGGGTCATGTAACTTAATACAGAGGGCATCAAATTTTTCTATTTTGGTATAAGATTTGAGTATTCCATCTATACCATTTACCAAGCCATCCTGTGAATCATATTTGCAGGCATATATTTCAACTAGCATGTCTAATTTCAAGACAAGTTACAAAGGAAAAGTGGTTGTATGTTGATTACATGGTACATTGCTATAGTTCTCTTCTTCAAGGTCAATTGAATTGATTACGATATCATCGCCAGGCATGAGCGATAGCATGTACCTGTTATGCATTGAAACATCCCTGTTGAGCCTCTAAATTGACATCCCCCCTACCCTATTATACTCCTCATCTATACCTTTTTGGCTTACCTAAGCTTGGATAAATGACAAAGAACACTACCATTAGCCATTGATGAGGTCATAAGGTAAAGTATAATTAATTCATGCATTTTTGTGGTTTATTGAGCTAGGAGACTAAATGTTTCATGTACTAATGTTTTAATCTTCCATGTATAACCTTTGACCTCAAGATGAGTCCAGCCTTTCTGTACCAACTCATCCATCTGGTACTTATGCACCAGATTGCCACTGTTTGAATCCGGTACCAAAGGCCGCAGACTATCGCGATTTGGTACCAACCACTTGTGCATTGTTCGGATCCAGTACCATTTACCGAATCTCACTTGTCAAGATCCGGTACCAATACATGAAGCAGAATATACCAAGTTTAGCTCCAGATTGTGCCCAAGATAATTGTTAGATGTTTGTTGAATCATCAAAGCTCTAGCAAGGTTATGTTAAGCTAGTTTGTTTATTTTCTTCATCCTCATACACTTCGTGTATGAGGATGAAGCTTAAAATATGTAACCGAATATATAAATTTGACAATTGAGTGATTTGCTAAAGATTTCACCTCCTTATGTTTCACGACTAAGACTGTTTAAATAGTCATGGCAAGGATGGTGGAGGGAGTAGAGATTTAGTATAATCCAGCATGTGAAGCAGTGTTACATATTGCAGAACATGTTTTGAGTTGAAGTTTAATAGAAGGATGTCAATTATTTCCAGGTCTTGATCATTTATGAATGAATGTGAGTTGAGTTGTTAGCATAGTTTGATTCTATGTTTTGAAATTTCTGTAAGAGGAATGCATGGATTGAAAGAAATCTTACTGTAGACTCCAGTCGCTGACCTGTTGAAGCGGCAAGGGCCCACCACCCAACAAAGGTCAACATCCTCATAGATTAGTGTTAGTAGTTGATTTCAATAGTATAAATGTCAGACTAGTTGAAGCTTTGATCTTTTTAGATGATAGCAGTATTGTTCAATTTAGGCTTTGATTGCTTAGAGATATTTTTGCATATGCTCTATTTCTGTTTTTATGAATTTGATTTCGTTTCATGGACATAAATGTTGGCGGCAATAGTCAGACATATTTGAAGGAGAACTAGTGAAGTTCACAATAGCACATTGTGAACCACAACATACTCAGTATATTGAATATTGAACTACCCATGCTATGTCTTGATGATTGATGTGTGATTTCCCTTTCAGAAGTGTGATTGCATAGTTAGTTTTCCGGGTCAGATAACAAAGTTGATCTGTCAAAAGAACTTCATCTCATACTTGCATGTGCCATAATGGAGTAGATATCCCCTCTGTGAAAGACAACCAAAGTGTGTTTTGATTTGCTAGTTTGTTTTATTTCCAGCATGCATAATCTAGAATAGTTCTATACTCATGACATTAGAGTTACCTTTCTTACTGGTGTCTTGTAACTCTGTTGATTACGAATCCTGGATTGATAATTAATGAGTGCATTATACTAAACATATAAGTAGCACACCAATCCCTATTGTTGTAGAATAGGTAAGGGAAGGATGGGTCTTTTGGTGCAGGTTGCATGCACCTTAAATTGATATATGTTAAGTCATCACATGTTTGGATGTTTGTCCGCATTCTATTCATAATTGTAATATATGTTTCATTTGTCTGGCGCATTGTAGTATGTAATTCAAAGCATTTTATATTGTCTTTCCAAAAGTCATGCGTCACTGTTTGCATATTAGCCGTACTGTTTGCATATGTGCCATTTTTTTGGTAATGCGATACGAACTCTGCAAGGAAAATATGCGTCACTGTTTGTATATGTGCAAATATTGTCTTTCCAAAAATCACGCGTCATTGTTTGCATATGTGCCATTTTTTTGGTAATGTGATACAAACTCTGCAAAGAAAATATGCTTAATAGGAGATGAACGCTGGAGGTAATAATAAATAATAGAGTGACATATCACGTTCTTTGAATTATCAGGCTCTTGTTCTAGCAAAGATGGTGGTTTAAGAACAAATTTGTGTTTGTCAAGTGGATATTTTTTTATGAAGACACATTTACTTGAACTACAGTTCAGAGGAAGGGAAAGTGCAATGTGGACTTCTTGTTGAGAATATATTTGTTGAAGATTAAGCAATGTATTTCCAAGTGTATGTATCATTTTCATAACATCAATATGAATTTTTTCATGTTCTTTGCGTATTCTTCTGAATGCACGTGTCATAGATATGTCAACCTTTGTCATGTACGAGGTACAATATGATCTTGCAGCATATGCATTGAGGACATACTATGCCTCTATATTTGCATTCCACATAATTGGCATGTCCTTGGAGAAACTGTTGTTCCAAATAAATGAAATTTTTCGTTTAAGAAAAACTGTTGGTTGTTTAAGTGTAGATTGTATCACTTGGATGTACTCATCTTCTGTTAGATTTAGCTCTACCAAGAAGTCTTAAAATCTCATTAAGTCATCAAAGTCTTGTCGTTCTAGAAATGCGAACAAAGATTTATAGTTCTCAATGAGAACATTATCCTCTAAACTAATTGGTTCTATTATTCTTGTTGTTTGCATTGGCGACACAGGGAAGTTGTATCTGCAATGTGAATTTTTTTATTTTTTACAACTTCTTGTATGATAATGTCTATGAACTTTGGCAAGTTCTAGATTCAAATGATCTGTGTTGCATGTTATGTATTTGTTCAGAAAATTCTCTATTTGTGAGTTGTTGTCATTTCCATAGACCGGTACAACCTCTATCCATAATAGTGTGGGGTCATGTTCACACCCTCTATTATGGAACTCAGTCACAAAATAGTAGTCCGATATTTTTTTGAATAACATTTCATCATGACATATCAATTGCCTTAGAGCATTTATTTTATGTCTATAGTAACGAGTACATGTCATTGGGTCTTTTCTTACGAGGTAGTCAATGCCATCATTTTCCAATGTATCAGTTTGTCTTTTCCTTTTCCTATTCTTATACAATGCAGACACCGTAGCCACCAATGGATCCCAGTGATGCTCTACACTTGTAAATGTGATGAAAAAAGTTGGGGGTCCCAATTGTCAGATCTTTGCAAATATAGTTTTCTTGTTTTGTTGCAAGTAGTAAGGAGAGATGCGAATGTTTTTGAAATCTATGTATCCAATATCAGATTTTAGGATTTTTTCTAGGTTTTTTTTGTACTTGACATCTCTGGCCAATAAATTTCTTCCTTGTAGCTAACCTTTTCTTATTCGCACCCACATGAAAGAGAGCACTTGCTCAATTATTATGTGCATTGTTTTGAAAAACACATTTGTTATGTGACAGGAGAAGTCACCGCTTGAATGTAGCAGTTCCCATCAAATTATTTTTGGGTAGCTGAATCATTATGTGATGTCACTAGGACGTGGATCTCCATATAACAGTGTTGGGAAGTTCATTTCCTCAACAAATTTGTCCTTGAATATTCCAAGTGGGTGTTTCCCTTCAGCAGGTGCAATTTCAACAATCTTGTCTTGCAATTCATGAATGTGTTGTGAGTCAGTGAATCCATGTATCGATGTTTTAGTAGGTCTTTCATTCTCTAATTCATTTCTTGTATCAAATTCACTAGTAGTGTCAAAAGTTTGTGCAGAGTTGTCATTCCCTTGTTCAAGAACATTGTTCCAGGTATCATTTATACAAATGTTGTGTGCTTTGTATAGGGATCTGGAACATAATGCTTTCATGACAACGTGCACACACACTTTAGCTATCTGGTATGCATTCTTGTATTGCAAGCATCTTTTGAGAGCTACAACAATTGTCATTGTCTCACCAATGAATTGTGGCAGGGCTTTTTGCACAACATCTAGTTGGACAGGGACATTAATAATTGATCCCGTTAAGCCCAAGGACCTGATTTGTGCAAATGCAATTCGCAGAGACACACGTCTCTCTTCAAGTTATGTACGTGTACTTACATATGGTATTTGTGTGTTACATATTATTTGGTAAGGTGTTGCAAAGTGTGGCAATTTTCCATTTTTCAAGTGATTGTTTACATGGAAGACACATATTTCTACTGGAAAATGTTCTATCATTTAGTGTCAAGCTGAGGTATTCTTTTTGCAAGTTAGGGGTGAAAGACTTATTGTTTTTTGCGAAATTGAATTCCTTGCAAATAGCACATGCAATGGAAGGAGTGTCTTTAATTTGTTTAATATAGATCTATTTTGCATCTGTCTTTCGTAGACAAGGATGCATAGTAAGTGTTTGTTGGTTTTCAATGCTAGCAGTGCATGGTGTTGGCTCTAGGATACGATATGTTATTTTTCCCTCTCGGTCAGTATCATGACCATTGTGGGATATGTAGTTGCACATGTTTCTCTTACGTATCTGTTTTTTCAACATGTGGTAAGTTAACTTATGGTTTCCACGTAAAACTAGTTTCACTTGTTGACAAGTCATGTTGAAGGTGGAATCAACATTTTTTATGAGAATTGCCTCCTCACCATGATCTCGATGGTGCAAATGGTGATGTTCTTTGTGATTGCACATGTGATGTTTTTGTTCAGTAGAAAGTGCGAAAATGCGATCGTGTTGTGCACGAACAATTTTTTTTAGGTTGTGATATGTGAGTTTGTGTTTCTTGGTCGAGCTCCCTTTCACCTCATGATGACCGGTTGTACAACTCAAAGGTCTAGAAGGAAGTGTACCAATGTATTTATTTCTTTCACGTATGACCTTTTTCAAGTTGTGATAAGTCAATCTATGTTTTTTGTTTAAGATATGTATGACCTAATGACAATTATGATGAGTTTCATCCTAATTAGACAATATGTGATGCTTCTGCAGATTCAATGTGAGTTGGGTGGCATGGAGAGTGGATCTTGAACTGGAAGTATTTCTTATCAAAGGTTGATAATGGATGTGTGGTGTATCTGTTTTCGATGATATGATGTCAATTGTTCGATCGTAGTTTGAATAAATATAGTAGGAATGGATAGTACTATCTGATAGGGTTAACCAGAACTAGATATTTACTCTGAATATGATAGATATCCATTGTAAACAAAATGTTCCACCCTCTAGATTTCCTTTCTCATATGGCATTTCCATGTTTACAAGGTATTGTTATCAACTTCCAATTATCGACATGCTTTCTATGAGATATGGTAAAAGGTGTTTATGCAAGCAGTTAAATGTCTATTGACTTCCACCTATAATTGCATTGCAAAATGATTGCACAATGTAAAGGCACAGTGAATGCACATCAAACTTTGTTGCTATCAAATAACAAATTGCATTGAATAGACTAACTCCACAAGTAAATGCAATAGTTGTTGCTATGTGCAATCCATGGGAGTGCATATGATGCATAATTAGTTTCCAATGCGATTGAAGGTCTTTGCAAGTGATGGACAAGTAAATTACAAGTCCTTCAAGATTGCATATGGATAATTTTTTATAGAGTAGTGGTTCATAATGACCACTTAGAGGATTGACATCATGTAACAAGATGCAATATGGATCCCTAGATGCAATTTTGTTGAATAGTAGATACCTTCTTTTTCTTGTTAATGACCAAATTCCAATTGATATATTTAGCCACTATATACAAAATGTATCTCCCCAAAGTCCCCTCTCATGTGTAGGCAGAGTTGTAGATGAAAACAACCACATCTTTGAAAAATACGTACTGACATCATGTATTCCATGCAATTGGCAAAGAAAATCAAATTCCAATTTGTATTGATACGACTCTAATGCCTCAACGCCACCATTTTATAAACAAGCCAAGAAATGATCTATCAATCCATTGTGCAGCTCGGTCGAGGATTAATGGAAATTCCATAGAACTTGAAATGCATCGAAGAGGCAATCTCCCACAACATACGAGAATGCATCTAATTTAAAAATCACGTTGTTATGCAATGCCTGGTCGATGTTGTCATGTGCAATGGAGTCTGTATCTATTTGATAGCATTCAACATATATTACTTGCTTCATATTTTAAGTTGTGATTTTCAAGATGTTTCTTAGCTATGTTTAGATAATATGCAAATAGGAAAAAAGAAAAAGACAACTATAAGTTCGGAACTGCATACCAATTCCACTCTGTATCCTTCAACCTTATTCGTTTCAAATTCAATGCTCCCTGGTTTTTATAGCATATGACAAATAAACAAATCTATAGTGAGCGATGAACCATATAGAAGAGATAAAGCAAATTAAACAACACTATAAATTTTCTCTGTACAAAGACCGAGTATTTAAGACACAATTTTTGATCTTATTTTAGCTGTGCATCTTATAAGCGTTTCAATAGCCATTGTTTATAGATTTACAATCCTATCCATCATTAATTTTCATCCCCACTCTTGATAAATCAACACTAAACAGATCTGAAACGACTTTTTGATGCCTCCCACTCAGAAAACTCGCATAGATGGTCTATGGGATAAACAAAAGAGGAAGAACTAGGCGTTATGGACTTTTACCACAGGAACAGAACCATCACATAGCACAACTTCTTAAGGTTTCAATTATCTTACAAGATGAAGAAGATATTCTAAGATGTTTCAATTATATTACAAGATGAAGAAGATATTCTAAAATTGGGCACTGAGAAACTCATTCTGAGACAAATCAATGAACTGTCCATTCGGATTACAAAGAATCATTTCCAAAAGACAAGGTCCAGATCTGGAAATGGTGATGGAAGATGCTTTGGAAGACCCAAAGTCCAACATAAAACCAACAACTATATGTGGTTTTTCCTCAGAGAATAAAATATTCCCCTGTCATAACCTTCAAAGAAGGGATGGCAAGGTCTTCATAGATGCTTGCTCTGCAATGAAAACTCTGAATTCTTTTGGAAAATCCCTTTGCATTGCCATTTTCCAAAGAGCTATGTTATGATGTCCAAGACATGAAAGTGGGCATATGTGATTGGAAGGGGACAACTTGAAAAATGCACTAAACGTATGGTTTCAGGAACAGAAAGATGAGGAGAACATCCCATTTCCATTTTTATATGTCACTATGGTTGTGATAGAGGTGGGTTTTGTATTCAACATTCACCTGCAAAGGCGACAAGATTTCTTGTTCAACACTTTTGGGGATAAAAATTTATTATTGTTTCTTTGATCCCAATAATCACATATAAGGATGTTTTGTAAGAGAATTTCCACTCAGGTATTATTTCTAGTTTTTTTTTACATTTATTTTGATTTTCAACACTTCCTAGTATTGAAAATTCTTACCTACAAACTGCAAATAGTAAACAACAAACAATGAATAGGAATGAAACCATGGTACTACAACTTACTCGTGAATGGAGAATGACAAAAGCATAGTTGCAATTGTAGGTGAAAATCTCAACCTTGCAAACTGCAACAACAGGTCCAAATGTGGATGTAGGACACCAACCTTGCAAAATTGAAGCAAACAAGGGCATGCAACAAACAAAAAACTAGTGAGCGAGCACCAAGAGGTCCAACTGCAGCTGTAGGACCTAAACTTTGCAAAGTTGAAGCAAACAACAATAAGCAACATCCAGCGAACCAACGAGAAAGCATGAACCAATGATGTCGGTGGAGAACAATATTGCCCAAATTCATTGCAGACAAGATTGTATCCAAAATCAGAGAAAAATGTATTCTAGCAGACTCGTTAAGTAAACATTTAAGGTTGTAAGGCCTGTTAAGTAAACATTTAAGGCTCTCAGGACTGTTTAAGGGCCTCACACTATGTAAACATTTAAAAAAGAATGCAGCGTGTCAAGCCTGTTTACGTACTTAATAATAATAAAAATGCTCCTTTAAGTACTTAATAATAATAAAATTTCAAACAATAGAGAGTATGCAAAAACTTATAGTCAAAGGACAAACTAATATGAAGTCAACGAATTATCGATGGCTATTGTCCTTCTATGTCTACGTACTGAGTGTGGATGCTCAAAACTTTGAATATCTAAACATTTAAATAAAAATAATAAAAATTCAAAAAGATTGTACATGATCATTTATAATCAAAGTACAAACTAATATGAATTCAACTAATTATTGATAGCTATAATGCCTCTAAGCAGGGAATAATAAATACATTTTTTCAAATAATTATGAATAGGTAAAAAATTGTCAATATTTTTTCTAAGATACATCAAAATGGGTATATAAATCGTGGAAACCGTCAAATTTGACGGGTTGATCGGATTTGAGGTTCCAACCGTGTATGGACGCATGCATTATGCCCATATTTCAAATTCCAACCATGTATAGAGAGGCATACGACTTCATGATTTGGTTTTTTCCATTGGAAGTTTCGATATTCACAGCCATGGCAAAAGCAAAGGGAGTTTCACTCGCATTCAGGTAAGCGTTATTCATTTGCGTTATACAGAGTACGTAATAACTGCAATAATAAATATTTTTGTTAGATCAAGTGTCCAACATAATAACTGTATTTGTGATCCTCACAGGAGCCGAAGGTGTGACCTTCGAAATCCAGAACAAGTGCGCATTCACAGTTTGTGCAGCCGGTTCACCCGACGGTGGGAAACGGTTAGGGAGAGGGCAGTCGTGGATGCTTCAAGTCCCCGCGGATACAGAGCGGGGCAAGTTTTGGGGGCACACGGGGTGTTCTTTCGACGACAGCGGCAGTGGTAGCTGCAAAACTGGGGACTGCGGGGGTCTAATTTGTCAAAGATTGGGAAATCCCCCTGCGACTACGGTCGAGTACTTTCTTAATGGTTCCGAGAACCTCGACTACTATGATATCTCTCTCATCGATGGATTCAACCTTCCAATGTCGATCACACCCTCCGACTTTAACTGCGATGTAATCACTTGAAATAACAACATAAATGACATTTGCCTCAATGAATTGAGGATTTCCGACGGATGCGAGAGCGCCTATGTTGCTTTCAATACATCACAATATTGTTGCTCGGGGGGTTTTATTGATAGTTGCGATACAACAGATTATTCGCAAATTTTCAAGGGCCAATGCCCCCAGGCGTCCATCTATGCAGAAGACGATGGCTGCAACATTTTCACTTGCCCCGCAGACAGTAACTATACAGTTGTGTTCTGTGACGGTCCTGCCACCCCACTTCAAGGTCAGCACTCTATTTTACTATGTGACCACGCCTGAGGATCATAGTGGATTTTTGAACTTTCTCAACATATTGTTCAGGGTTTCGTTAAACATTTTTCGTTTCAATTGATCTCTTTAACATCGTGGGTTTGCATTTCTATGTACAAATGCACACTTTAGTAGTCACAGTTAAGCATACACTATGTGATAAATTGTGAAGCAAGAAATGTAGAGAGAAAGAATAGAGCAGAATTAGTATTCAGTATATTGAGAATGTAAGGAGAAAGTACAATGAGAATAGTTAATGAAGAAGTATTGTGCAAAAGGAAAATAGCTGAGCTAAATAGGCTCAAGCAAATCAAGAAAAGAAAGTACAGCTGGCAGTGGACAGTCAGTTTGTTGAGGTTACATTATATTTAACACTCCCTCTTAAACTCAACAGTTACAAACATCAGCACTGATTATGCACAAGTGTTGTCTCTGAAAATCAAAAACAGATTTTCCCAATGGCTTTGTGAAGATATCTGCGAGCTGATCTCGAGAACCACAAAATTGAAGTGCAATATCACCATTATTGACTAACTCGCGGATGAAGTGAAAGCAAGTGTCAATGTATTTGCTTTTCTTGCGAAACACATGATTTTTGGATAGAGCAATTGCTGAGGTATTGTCACAGAAGATAGGAGTTGGATCATTTTCTGTATGTGACATATGTTTCAATATTCTTCTCAGCCACACAGCTTGACAGGAAGCTGAAGTAGCAACAACATACTCTCCCTCTGCAGAAGATATTGATACAATTGGTCGTTTCTTTGATGCCCATGAGATCAGGTTCGTGCCCAGGTGAAAAACATGTTCTGAGGTGTTTTTCCTGTCATCTAGGCTGCCTGCAAAATCACTATCTGTGTAACCAGAAAGTTGATTACTATCAAATTTAGTGTACCATAAGCCAAAATTGAGAGTTCCTGCAATATATCTCATAATCCGTTTTGCCATTTTCCAGTGAGAATCTTTGGGGGATTCCATGAATCTAGAAACAAGGCTGGTTGCATACATAATATCAGGCCTAGTTGTTGTAAGATACAACAAACTGCCTACTAAACTTTTGTACAGGGTAGGGTCCACTATAGGGCCTTCATCTTTCTTGCTTAATTTTGTGCCTAGGAGTATAGGGGTTTCTACTGGATTGCATTCTTCCATGCAGAATCTATTGATGATGTCTACTGCATACTTTTTTTGACAGACAAAAATTCCTTTGGTTGATTGATCAACCTCAATCCCCCAAAAATATTTCATTATGCCAAGATCTATCATCTCAAACTCAGATTGCATGGCATGTTTAAAACTTGTTCACTCAATATTTCCAGTATATATCATGTCATCAACATATAAACATACAATCAAAATTTTACCGTGTTGATTTGTTTTGGTGTAAAGAGTTGGCTCATTTTGGCTTCTGCTGAAACCACTGTTGATCAGATAAGTGTCAATTCTGCTATACCAAGCTCTTGGAGCTTGCTTTAAGCCATACAAGGATTTCTTCAACCGATATACTTTGGCTAGCTACTCTTGGACTTCAAATCTAGGTGGCTGATCGACATAAACTTCTTCATCTAAGAAACCATTTAGGAAAGCTGACTTGACATCCATCTGGTATACTTTCCATTTATGTTGGGCTACTATGGCCAATAGAGTTCTTACAGTGTCTAACCTTGCTACTAGAGCAAAAGTTTCACCATAGTTAGTACCAGGTTGTTGTGAGAATCCTTTGGCAACAAGTCTTGCCTTGTGTTTTTCGATCTGCCCTTTTTCATTGAGTTTAGTTTTGTAAACCCACTTGACACCAATAATTTTCTTGTGACTTGGCAAATCAACAAGATCCCATGTCTTGTTCTTCTCAATGGAGTCAATTTCTTGGTTCATGGCTTGAACCCAATGTGGCTCCTTAGCGGCTTCCTTAAAATATGTAGGTTGACATGACATTAAAGCAAAAAGGTTGTGTTGTTCAAAGTCATCCAACTGCTAATGGATTTCTCTCAAACTTCGAGTTCTCTGATTTTCAATTTCAAAGGATGAGTCTCTGCTTGAAGTTGAGTTATCTTGAGAATTTTCATATCGTCCTTGTACCTGCAATCTTGGAAGAACAGGTAGAGGTATTTGTTGTCCTGAATTTTCTGTGTTTTCAGAACTTGGCAGCAATGGATTTTGACTGTCCAATTGTTGATTTTTTGATTCATTTCAGAATTGATTTTCCAGAAATTTTACATCTCTGCTGAGAATTAGTTTCTTGGAGATTGGATTGTAAAGTCTGTAAGCTTTAGATGTTTCACTATATCCAGTAAAGATACATTTTTCACTTCTATCATCCAATTTCTTCCTTAATTCAGAAGGTATGTGAGTGTATGCTATGCATCCGAATGTCCTTAGATGTGCAACATTTAGCTTTGTCCCACTCCATGCTTCTTGAGGGACTTTCATCTTTAGACTTGTGGTTGGAGATCTATTCAAGAGATAAACTGAGCATGCTACTGCTTCAGCCCGAAAAATATTTGACAAACTTTTCTCTTTGAGAAGTGTTCTTGTCATATTCATTATTGTCTGATTTTTCCTTTCAGCCACTCCATTCTGTTGTGGAGTATACCTAGCTGTTGTTTGCATGATAATGCCTTGTGATTTGCAAAAATTTCCAAATTCATTGGAGTTGTATTCTCCTCCTCCATCGGACCTGAGAACTTTTATATATGTGCCACTCTGTTTTTCAACTTTTGCTTTGAATTCCTTGAATTTTGCAAAAGTTTCAGACTTGTGTCTGAGAAAATAGATCGAGATTTTCCTGCTAAAATCATCAATAAACGTTAGAAAGTAAAAGCTACCACCTATTGACTTTGTTTGCATTGGTCCACATAGGTCAGTGTGAACTAGTTCGAGATGTTGTTTGGCTTGATTGGATGACTGTGATAAACTAGTTCTCTTATGTTTTCTAAGTATGCAAGACTCACATGGGGAATTTTGTTCTTTGAAGATGGAAAGACCTTTGACCATGGAGTGCTTCTGAAGAAGACTTAGACTCTTAAAAGGTAGATGTCCAATTCTTGTATGCCAAACCATTGTTTCATTCAGGGTGGATGCACTTTGTGCATATGGTTGAATCAGATTTGCAGTTCTGAGTGTAAGGGGAAACATTCTATTCTGAGTCATGTGGATTTCAGAAATCAATTTTCTGCCGGGGGTTTTGTCATATATCTTGCAAGATGCCCCCTCAAATAGTACCTTATAGCCATGTTCAATGAGTTGTCCTACACTTAGCAGATTATGTTTCAGATCTGGAACATGATAGACATTGTTTATGTCTTTCTTTTCATTTTGTTTAGTAAGAATAGGTACAGTTCCTTTGCCTTGAACTTTGACTAAGGAATCATTTCCAAGTGTAATATCAAATGAGATTGAAGAATCAATGCATGAAAGTAAATCTTTGTTACCTGTCATGTAATTGTTGCATCCACTGTCCAGCAACCAAAGATATTTGGGCTGTTCTTCAGACTTGTGACATGAGAGAAACATACCTTTTGAGGTTTCTCCTGTATGATTTGACACACGTGCTCTGCCTGAGAGCTGATCTGCTTGCTTCTTCCTGCATTTAGATTCATAGTGCCCATACTTTTTGCAGTAATAGCATTGTATGCTTGATTTGTGATTTGATCTTCTCCCTCTACCTCTTTGAGGCTAAAAATTCTAATTCTGGTGTTGTTATCCGTGACCTTGGAAATTTTGATGCTGGCTCTATCGTCTGTTACCTCCATTCGAGTGTTGGTCACTTGTAGTACTCCCTCGTCCTTGGTGACCTCTACCTCTTTTTCTGCCTCTCCCTCTGCTGAAGGAGAATTGAGTTTTGAAGGCATTGACGATTGACTCATCTGTGAGATGCAGTCTGGTCTCATGTGTCACCAAGGAACCAGTCAGTTCATCTATTGAAAAACATGATAGATCCTTGGATTCAAGGATTGTTGTAACAACCATTTCGAATTTCTTTGGTAAACTTCTGAGGACTTTCTCAACTATGCGTTGATCAGTGATGGCTTCACCATTCAATCTGATCTGATTCACGATTCCCATGACTCTGGTCATAAACTGATCCACATTTTCAGACTCTGTCATTCTTAAAGTCTCAAATTGTGTCCTCAAGGTCTGTAGTTTCACTGTTTTGACCGTATCATTTCCTTGGTAGGCTGATTTAAGGATGTCCCAGGCCTATTTTGAAGTACCAGCGCCTGTGATTTTTGAGAAAATCGAATCATCCACAGAATTTTGAATCAAGAATTTAGCTTTATTTTCTCTGTTCCTCTGAGTTGCCTGAGCAATTCTCTGTTGGTTTGTCATGGAGGCAAGGTTTGCTGGATCTGGTTCCACATATCCAAGATCCACTGGATCCCAACACTCTTGTGCTTGCAAGAATGATCTCATTCGAAGAGACCAGAACTCATAGTTATTTCCAAGAAGAATCGGACCCTAAGTCGGTCCTAAATTGCTAGACGTCGCCATATTTAAATAATTTGAACAAAATAGAAAATAAATGTTTGGTTAGTTTTGTATTTACCTGTCTCTTGCACTTAAATCGGGTTTGCTAATTTCTTGCAGTGACTTCGAAACTCTGCGATTCAAGATTTCGCGAGTTTTGACTTCGCGAGTTTTGGCTTCACGATTCTGACTTCGAGTCTTCATTATACGAGTCCTCCGAACTCTTGTCTCTCCAACTTCCTGTTTCTGAAATGCTGAAGAGAGTTTAACGGCCTTGGATTGGCCCTTAGTCTCCGTTCAATGTGACCATGTGCCTAAATGTTAAAGCGCTAACGACTTTTTGCGATTCTGAGAATAGTGATGCCTTCGTCGATTCTTTGTCCCTCAATTTGCCGAAATCTGAAATATCTCGGCGCTTATTCAAACACCTTTTCAAGATTTCACATTTCAGGACTTCGCGATGCGAAGTGGCCCGGTCCTCTGTCTATGGGATCCTCAGTATGCTAAAATGTCGAAAATATCCCTGCTCTTATTCTTCCAGACGCTTTTCGGCGTTTCGCGATTTGGGACTTCCTGTTTCCCGATGTCAAGAGTCCTTGACCCTTCGTCCTTCCGATCTCTGGAATGTCGATTTTCCGAAATGGATTTAATAGCAATTAGCCCCAAGGCTATACCTCCGGTCCATGTGACCGCTTCCCATATGACCGCAGTGCTATTTCGGGGTTTTATGACGCAAAGCGCCCGACCTCCTGTCCTCTGGACTCCCGAAATCTCGATTCCCGAAAATCCGATATGTCTATGCCCCGACTTCTTCCTTCTTTCACTATTTCAGAGTTTCCAATTCTGAAATGCTTGTCTCTCTTGGTCTTTAGGATTACCAAATGTCGAATTCCGGTATCCCGAAATTTCTTTACCCGGTCTTCTCCTTTCGTGTTTTCGGGACTTCAAATGTCGAAATGCCTAGCCTTGTCTTCGGAACTCCCGGTATGAGAAGTGTTGAAATTTTCATTTGGACAATCAACGGTCCAGATCCTCTTATGATATCACAGTCCAGATCCTTTCGAGATTTCGTGGATCGGTATTTCGTGACTCTTGACTTCGCATCATACTGTTCTCTAAACTGCGAACTCCGAAATGTCGAAATTTGATGGCATAAGGATATGCTGCCACCTGTCCTCTGAAATGGATGACTCACGATTGTTTCAGGATTTCACGGGTTACGAAGTCGATAGACTCCACTTCCTTCTGCTGAGAGGAGATTTAAACCTCACGCACCTTTCCTGGATCCGTCAGCTTAAGGACCTTGGTGCTAGATCGGACGGTTCATATCTTTCTTCCTTTGCTTTGATCCGGCGGCTCTCAGGCCACTGCACTCCAGATCCAACTGTCTGGATTCCTTCAGGATTTTGCAGACCGAAAGTTTGCGAGGCAGTGACTCCACGACCCCTTGCTACTCCAAGTCCCGAATTCTAAAATGTCGAAATTTGAAAATGCACTTTCTCACGGATCTGAGGGCTATCGGTCCTCTATGCAAAATCCAATGGCTGTAATTCTTTCACCTTTTCTGCGCTCTCCTCGTCCTTTCTGAATTGGATTTTTGCCTCTGATCTATTTGCAGGATGGATCTTACGGCTGCGATTGCTCGTTCTTGTCTATTTTCGCGAGTTCTTTGTTGTTCTTGCAAAGAGTTTCTCCCGAGGAAAGAAATTTGTGAATCTTTCACGAAATGAAAGAATTTTACAAATTCTTTGAATGTTTCTGCCCTCAGTAACTATCTTTCATGAAATTTGAACGAATTTCCTTGAATTCTTCAAATGTTTCTGCCTTCTGAAGAAATATTTCATGAATCTTTGACGAGTCTATAAATTGTTCACGAATATTTACTCTTTCTCCTTCTGCAGTCTCTTCTTCCTCGATATTTTGAGCGGATAGCGCTCTACTTCCTCATGTGAGCTTCCTACGATGATCTTTTGAGCGGATGGCGGACAACTCTCCAAGGCTTGTGAAAAAGATGTGTCCAGTGCTCTGGATGTCGATTTAAGCTATGTGCTGTGAGGCTCGTGTTGCTCTCCAGCCTGTGTGAAGAGGCTTACTGTTGTTTCTCTGATACCATGATAAATTGTGAATCAAGAAATGTAGAGAGAAAGAATAGAGCAGAAATAGTATTCAGTATATTGAGAATGTAAGGAGAAAGTACAATGAGAAGAGTTAATGAAGAAGTACTATGCAAAAGGAAAATAGCTGAGCTAAATAGGCTCAAGCAAATCAAGAAAAGAAAGTACAACTGGCCAAGACAGCTGGCAGTGTCCAGTCATCCTGTTGAGGTTACATTATATTTAACACTATGCTGATTCAAAAAATAGATTAATGAGATGTTTCATATTTTCAAAACATGAAAGTTTTCAGTTTATTTAGAATTGAATAAGTTTATCTTATATACTCTTCAATACATTCACTTATTCTATATGAATTTGTGCCAGTTCAAGAAAGCAGTTTGTCCTCTGACTATTTTATCAATAAACTTTTCTGTCCTGTCAACATCTTTGCTCAAATTGGAACCCAATTCCTGCTTGCATTTTGAAATTTAAGTCTCCAAAGTCCAAATTTTTTAAATAAAAACCAGGAAAAAGGTGCTTTTTAGATACTTTAGCAAGAACCAATTTATAATGACTTGAAAACTCCGGATTGTCCATCACAAACTCTCTTTCATCCAAAGAGGAAGAGTGTTCATGCGGGGCGTCTTATAAGTGTCGCTCAAAGAGTTGTCTGTTTTTTCTAGCTATGCCAGAATACTGGGAAGCATTACAACCAAAACAAATTCTATTGATTGGGTTTGGTTTTTTGAAATTCAAAGTTTTTAGGTTGATCATAAGAGGGTCAAAACCCAAAAGTCACATACACAGTTTACTCCATGGACATTAATCTACTTAGGGTGGAAGTATATATTCCATTAGATTTTTTTTATTTTTTTGTGATTTTCAATATAAAAACGAGATAGCAAGTTCATGCTTAACTCATCCCATACTATTGCATGAATGGTGTTGTCTAGCTATTTTATGAAATGGTTTTTTTCTAGAATCAGGTGATATAAATTTACACGAATCACTATTTTTTGTTTTTCAAAATCCATTTTTGATTGTAGAAATAGATTTAGCTTGCTGAAAAACCCTTGGGACACTAAGATTATACATAAATAATCACTCAAATCTAAGAATCTAATAATTTCTCGTAGGATTTCAGGCAAATGTCCAAGGAAAAATAGTCACTTCGTTGAATGTTTAGCCTACTACTTGCATGAACTTGCAATCAAGTTAAGGATGGCGAGATTTGAGTGTCTCTGAGCAGAATTAGTATCACATGTAATAAAGAAATAGAGAATGAATTTCTCTTTTTTTTTGGTCCAAAATTCAGTGATAAATTATTGGATTTGCATATTTGAGTGGCTAAGTTTATATAATTATAGTACCCTAGAGGTTTCAACACTCTCGATCCATTTATGCATTCATAAATAGAATTTAAATAACTAAAAATTGTGATTTCATCCAGATTTATGTTATTAAACAACTCCATTTAAGTTTGAAATCCTTGCACTTATTTTCTTTATTTGACTAAAACTCATTGAAATTGTCCTTTGTCGAACACATTTCCAATTACACTATACTAACAGCAACATTTATATATAAAAAATGTTTATATAAAAAATATTTTGTAATTATATATTATATAACTAAAAATATAATTGGTATAAGATTTAAATCCCTCTTATTCTTTTTATTTGGCTAAAACTCATTGAAATTGTCCTTTGTCCAACAAATTTCCAAATTTCCAATTGTACTACAGTAACAACCATATTTATATAAAAAAATATTTATATAAAAAATGTTTTGTAATTATGTATTATATAACTAAAAATATAATTGGGATAGTTATAATTGAGTATAAAAGTGTTGTTTATTTTAATAAATGGTGTGAGAATAAGGTTTATGTGATTGATAATTAATTAATATATTAATGAAAGTTATAAAGTTTTAATATATTAATGAAAGTTTCTAATATAATGATTTACATTATGGATATTAATGAAAGTTATATATAGTTATATATAACTCTGATAACGAATATCAACCCATTCTAGGTAACTCCCTATGTTATATACACATTAGCAACAATCACATTTAAGAAAAAGTGAGTTGATATTCGTTATTAGAGTCATTTTACACCCTTTAAAATTAATGATGTCTGATGCAGGAGCATCACTCCATGTCAGTAGTGTGCCAACAAGCCAGCACATCCAGCACGCATTTAATGGAGAAAGGGAGAGGCAGAACCCTCTCAATTTTGAAATTCAAAATTTCAATAAATGTTGTAAGGATTTTAATGCCAGACCATGCCTTTGTACAGGTAGTGGTTGAGGTTTCCTTTAATGTTTGTCTGTAACAAACCCAGGATGTAGTCAGGACTGGGCATCCATTTATGTAATGTAGCCGTAGGAGCCGCTCTGTGATGGCGATAGCTCAGAAGACGGTGAGGTTGAGGATAAGCTCGAGAGAGCCCTCTTTGTAATTAGAGAGTGATAGGACAGAGAAGTAGAGAGATAGGAGGAGAGACCAGAGTAGAGAGGTCTCGAGAGAGAGATGAGACTTGTTATAGTCCAGCCTTTGTAAACACCTTGTATAGGAATTTTTGAATTAAAAGAAGAGCATTTTTTCTTGCCATGAATTGTTTGTATGTGTTTGCATGTTTTTATGCATTTCGTGTTTTGAATGCATAACTGGTGAAGTATTTCATAAGTTCCAATTTCTTCCCATCTTGGAGTTTTCGAGTGCAAGGAGTGCACAAGAATGAACTCTGTCTTGAGTTCAGGGAAGACAAAACTACTGAAGGTTCTGTAGAGCTCTGCCAAGAGGGCATTGAGCGAGTGCATAGAGTGCACTAGGAAACACTATTTTGAGCTGAGAAAAGAGAAGTGTCGAAGAGAAGACACTCATAGGGTTGTTGAATACTCTGTAGGCTCTGCAAGGTGTGCATCAAGCAGGAGAAGGCCAGGTGAGCGTAAGGAGTTTTCTTTTCAAGAAAACTTCTCGAATATGAGTTATTCGAGATCCTCGAACGCAAAGTGTGCGCAGGAGTAAATCTCTGAGAGGAAAAAGCTCAGAAGGGACATCGTTTCTATAACGCAGACAAGACCCAAATGAACCGGGCTCGCAAGAGGAAGAGTCAAAGGTTGAGACCTTCGATACTTAGAAAATCTTCTAAGTCAAAAAGCCAAGAAAGCTCAAGAGGAAGAGCATAGCTGTCATTGGATCAACACTGGGAAGAAAGATCTGGACCGTTGAATCTATGTCCAGGCAGCAGGAGGAGAGCACGCAAGGAGGACAGATATGAACCGTCAGATCTAGCGCCAATACCTGACAACCATTGGATCAGGCGAAGGCGCACGGGGTTTAAACCCTTGGATATCCACACATTCAAGAATCAGAGGTTGGAGGAGCAGAGGAGGATGCACCCCATACTTGCAATCGTCGAGATCGCAAAATCGTGCCAGCCATCGGATCTAGAGCGTAGTGGCCTGAGAGTCGTTGGATCAAGGATACATGCACGAGGTTTAGTCCTTGGGAGGTGCACAGGAAAAAGGATCTGGGCCGTCAGATCTAGCACCAAGGATCGATTACCATCGGATCCAAAAGAAGGTGCAAGGGGTTTAATCCCTGGGAAGATGCACAGAAGAGTAGAACAGATGGAAGAAACTTCGAGGGAGAAGTGTCGATTTTCTGTGAGCCGTCAGATCTAGAAAAGGTGCACGAGGTTTAAACCTCATAACAACAGAAGGAAGAGGACTCGTCAAGTCCCGAAGCATCAGGACCGTCCATTCTGGAGGATAGGTGGCAGAGATCTGGAAGCTACCAGGAGTTTGGTCACTGGGAGTTGGGAGGTGGAGACTCCGCAGATATCCCAAAAATAAGATATTCGAGGTTCAATCTTGGTCGTTGACTAAATGGAGGATCTGGACCGTTGATCAAGATCACTGAGATTCAAGTTTCAGGATTTGATAAGGCAAGGAGGAGAACACTGTATCACGATTCCCCAAATCGTGAAACCCCGAAAGCATTCAGAGGAATAACACTAGGTCATATGATCGGTCGTATGAAGGAGGAGCTAAGGAGCCATTAGACCCTTTCGGGTTTCAACATTTTGAAAGACAGAGAACAGGAGGAACGCTTGCATCGCAATTCCCTGAATCACGAAAGCTAGTAACGCTTTGACGTTAAGCGCGTGGTCACAGAGTGGTGGTCACATGGATGAAGGCTGAGGGAGGATCCAAAGCCATTAAGCCCCTTTCGACATTTCAGTGACCGGGAGTTGGAGGGACAAGGAGTCAACCCCTCCACATCACGAAACGCGAAAATCAAAGAGCCAGTTGGATGTTAGCCGCTGGTCACAGGACAATGGTCATATGATTCAGGAGTGAAGGTAGGAGCTAGTGGCAGCTAGGCTCTATTTCGAGGTTCGACGATTCAAAGGACAAGGATCCTAGGAGAGCTCGCATGCAGGAGTCCCAAAACCCCGAAACGCAAAAGGTGTGTTGTTTACGCATTGGGTCATAGCTCGAGGTCACCAGATAAGAAGGGGCTAGTTGGAAAGGAATCAATGTCGAGGTGTGTGTTGGTTCCGAATAGAGAAGAGTGTTGAAAAGGGGGCACGCACAGATTTTCTCAAGATCTGCACCAGAGGACAAAGGGACTCGTGGATTTGTTCAAAGGGTTCCACTAGGAGCCCGAAGAGCCATTTCGACTCATAACAAGATCGATCCAAAGACCGGGAGGTCGCAAAACCCTACTGAGGTAGGGGGGACATCATCAATGTCGATTGTTGTTGAAAAAGTCAACATCAACAAAAAGTGGGCAAGAGTCAAGAAAAATTCGTTTCAGAAAAAGTCGACAAAAAATCGGATAACCATGACAAATATCAAAAAATACAAAATATATTCATTTTTTTTCAAAATTTTAAACATATAAAGAAACAACAACATCAAATAAACATATTGACACATAAATATGGATAAATGAATGATATATATGTAGTGGATGCTAAATAAACAATTATACATCAAAGTCAACATTGAATATTGAAGGGACACAAGTTAGAACCAATACAAAATGACATTAAATATATAATTATAAATGTATCTCATCATCATGAGGTAGATGTATCATGTACAATGACAAATGAAACAAAACTAGTAGCAATCTATCTAATATCAATGCCCTCTCCCCTTTTTACGGGAAAAGATAATGTATTGTTTGTGAGGCCTGCCTCTGACAATAGAAGACCCTGATTTTGATAGTGAACGATGATTGGTGTGTGTATGAGTAGGTGTATCAACAAGTGTAGAAGGTTGTGTTGATGCTAGCACATCACCCTCCATGACGTCATCAAGCCTCTCCTCCTCTTCCTCCCCCTATTTCTCCTCTAGGTCCTATTGTTGTTCGGGTTCCTCCTCTAACCATGTAGGTGCCTCCTCCATGATAGGAATCTCAACCTCTACCCTCCTCTTAGACAATACATCAATATTGTCCAAGGAAATGACATCCACATTCGGTGTTCTGTCCATTTGCTTCAACCGTAGTCGGAGATTGTAATGTACATACACCAAGTCGTTGAGACACGAGAAATCCAACATGTAAGAGGGTCATCAAAAATTTAATGAGTTTTAAATTTTGAGGGTCATAATATATTAGAGGGTCATAGATTCATAAATTACAATAAATGCAATTGCACTGTTGAAGTTTTAAGTTCTAACTTGGAGCGTTTCATTGAGTGTATTTTTCAAATACACTTCAATTGCGCTCACATCCCGAAGATGTACAAGTTTGACTCAAGATTCAGATGGAAAATATCTGCAAATTCGGTGCCCATGCACCATAGTTTCACCACCAAACATCTACAACAAATAAGAAAGAAAGAGAACACAAAGAAAACATAATTAAAGTTTAAAGTTTAAAATAAACTTTAAAACACAATTGAATTTTAAAAACATAAAGTTCTAAGTTGAAACATATTCTAAATTCTAATGACTTACATGACATCAAAATGGTCCTTGCAACAACAACATCTTCAAATCCAAATAGTCCAGTACCATCCCGATACATCTCTATCTCATGATTAATTTTGATGTGAATCGTGACATTATGTACCATCCTCTAAAGACAAGTATGGAGCCATTCCATCACCTCTCCATCAAAATCAAAGATGCATTCGTAGGAAAATGTGGGGTTGAGCAAAATTCCTGCTGCATGAATGGGTCGATGGAGCATCCTGGTCCACCGAGTATCAATCAAATCCAATAATAACATTTGTCTATGAAACCCTTGCCTACCCCTACCCACATAATAAGTTCGGATAGATTCTTTGGCCCTATTCATTGCCTAATGAAAATATCCCATTGCGGGCTTATCACTATTAACCAATCTCAAAACCTTTACAAAAGGTTCAGTCACTGAGCACACTTCTACCACTCCTTCCCAGAAGGAGTCGATGTACACCAATCTGACAATGGATTTCCCATCCTCTCTCTTGATATATGTGGAATCTCACCACTCATCACAAACAAACATTTGCTTCAACTCAAACTGACATTGAAGCAAAGACTGAAGAGTAAGGGAGTTGGTGGCAAAATGAGTGATTGCAGGACGCCACAACTCCCTATTTTTGGTGTGTCTCCTCATGAGGCTAAGAACGAAAGTATTGTTATATATGAACTTGGGGATGCTCCTAGCCTGATCAATCACCTCCTTGATGAAGGAGGTTTTCCCCATATCCTCGAGCATCAAATCAATACAGTGTGCAACGTATGGAGTCCAGAAAAATGAACAGTACCTCTTCATAAGAAACCTACCAACAACCACATAATTAGTTTCATTATTTGTTATGATTTTCACCACATTATGCGAATTGATTTTCTGGATGAACGCATCCATCAACTCACACAACAATGCTGCATATTTCACATGTGCCGATGCATCCACTAATTTGATAAATAGGGTACCTCTAGGACAATGTACCAAGAAATTGAGAAGGGCCTTACCCTTCTTATTTGTCCAACCATCAAACATCACTGTGCATCCAGATATCTCCCATGACTTCTTGAACTCCACCAATCTAGAGTTGACGTCCTTCGTTTCTTCTTGAAGAATTGGTCCCCACAACCCCTCAAAGGTAGGAATTTTATACCTTGTGCCAACAACAACAATGGAATCACACATCGACTACCAAAATGGATTTTTCTTAGTGATGATGAGAGGTATGTCACTCTAGAAAAGACACCTCCCCATAGCCCTGTTTGCTTCTTCCTTCTCCCTTTTCTTCAACATTGACCTGATGGAAGGTTGTGCTCAACGGTGATTTGTGGAACAAAAAAAGATGCAAACCTCATGGTAGCTGAATCTGTGAAGCCCCTCCCACTACACTGCCCCTCTAGGGTAGATGTCACTGAACTTTTAACTATAATTTTGGATTTCTTTGCGACTACTTCATATTCATTTTCATCCTTTGCTTGAAGTGAATCAAATGCAATTCTCATAGTCTCTGAGTTACTATTAGGAAGTGTTCCACGGGGATGCATACCCAACAGTGGGGGTCATGTCCCCCACGTTTCCCACGTCTCCAGTATGGAGCCCTTCCATCACCTTGCCATCAAAATCAAGTATGGATCGCTTCCATCACCTCACCATCAAAATCAAAGCTACATTCGTAGGAAAATGTGGGGTTGAGAAAAAATGTTGTTGCATGAATGGGTCGATTGAGCATCCTGGTCCATTGAGTATCAATCAAATCCCATAATAACATATGTCTATGAAACCCATGGCTACCCATGCCCACACAATAATCCAGGATAAATTCTTTGGCCCTATCCATGGCCTCATACAAATAGCCCATTACAGGATTATCATTATCAACCAATCTCAAAACCTTTACCAAAGGTTCACTCACTGAGCACACTTCTACCACTCCTTCCCAGAAGGAATCATTGTACACCAATATGACAATGTATTTCCCATCCTCTCTCTTTCTATATGTAGAATCCCACCACTCATCACAAAGAAACATTTGCTTCAACTCGAACTGACATTGAAGCAAAGACTGAAGAGTAAGGAAGTTGGTGCCAAAATGAGTGATTGTAGGATGCCACAAATCCCTATTTTTGGTGTGTCTCCTCCTGATTTTAAGAACGCTATA
The DNA here is from genome assembly GCA_009831015.1 of Picea engelmannii. Taxonomy (NCBI): domain Eukaryota; kingdom Viridiplantae; phylum Streptophyta; class Pinopsida; order Pinales; family Pinaceae; genus Picea; species Picea engelmannii. The sequence goes on along the minus strand of ML808650.1, from coordinate 59,918 downwards.
TGAACTTGGGGATTCTCCTAGCCTGATCAATCACCTCCTTGATGAAGGAGGTTTTCCCCATATCCTCGAGCATCAAATCAATATAGTGTGCAACGCATGGAGTCCAGAACAATGAACAATACCTATTCATAATAAACCTACCAACAACCACATAATTAGTTGTATTATCTATTATGATTTGTACCACATTATGCAAACTGATCTCCTAGATGAACGCATTCATCAACTCACACAAAAATGTTGCATCTTTCACATGTGCCGATGCATCCAATGATTTGATAAACATGGTACCTCTAGGTCAATGTACCAAGAAATTGAGAAGGTCCTTACCCTTCTTATCTGTCCAACCATCAAACATCACTCTGCATCCAGAGATCTCCCATGATTGCTTGAACTTCGCTAATCTAGAGTTGATGTCCTTCTTTTCTTCTTGAAGAATTGGCCCTCGCAACTCCTTAAAGGTAGGGATTTTATACCCTGGGCCAACAACAACAATGGAATCACACATTGACTACAAAAATTGATTGTTCTTGGTGATGCTGAGAGGTATGTCACTCTAGAAAAGACACCTCCCCATAGCCCTGTCTACTTCTTCCTTCTCCCTTTTCTTCAACATTGACCTGATGGAAGGTTGTGCTCCAACGGTGGTTTGTGGAACAAAAAAAGATACAGGCCTCCTGGTAGCTGAATCTGTGGATCCCCTCCCACTACAATGCCCCTCTAGGGTAGATTTCATTGAACTTTTAACAGTAAGTTAGACCTTCTTTGTGACTACTTCATATTTATTTTTATCCTTTGCTTGAAGTGAATCAAATGCAATTCGCATAGTCTCTGAGTTACTATTAGGAAGTGTTCCATGGGGATGCATCCCCAACTGTGGGGGTCATGTCCCCCATGTTTCCCACATCTCCAGTATGGATCCCTTCCATCACCTAGCCATCAAAAACAAGTATGGATCCCTTCCATCACCTCACCATCAAAATAAAAGCTGCATTCGTAGGAAAATATGGGGTTGAGAAAAATTGTTGCTACATGAATGGGTCAATGGAGCATCCTTATCCACCGAGTATCAATCAAATCCCATAATATCATCTGTCTAAGAAACCCATGTCTACCCCTACCCACATAATAAGCCAGGATATATTCTTTGGCCCTATCCATGGCCTCATACAAATAGCCCATTACGGGCTTATCACTATCAACCAATCTCAAAACCCTTACCCAAGGTTCACTCACTGAGCACACTTCTACCACTCCTTCCCAGAAGGAGTCATTGTATACCAATATGACAATGGATTTCTCATCCTCTCTCTTGCTATAGGTATAATCCCACCATTCATCACAAACAAACATTTGCTTCAACTCAAACTGACATTGAAGCAAAGACTAAAGAGTAAGGACGTTGGTAGAAAAATGAGTGATTGCAGGACGCCACAACTCCCTATTTTTTGTGTGTCTCTTCATGAGGCTAAGAACAAAAGTATGGTTATATATGAACTTGGGGATGCTCCTAGCCTGATCAATCACCTCCTTGATGAAGGATTTTTTCCCCATATCCCCAAGCATCAAATAAATACAGTGTGCAATGCATGGAGTCTAGAACAATGAATAATACCTATTCATAAGAAACCTACCAACAACCACATAATTAGTTGTATTATCTATTATGATTTGTACCACATTATGCAAACTGGTCTCTTGGATGAACGCATCCATCAACTCACAGAAAAATGTTGCATCTTTCACATGTGTCGATGCATCCAATGATTTGATAAACATGGTACCTCTAGGAAAATGTACCAAGAAATTGAGAAGGGCCTTACCCTTCTTATCTGTCCAACCATCAGACATCAATGTGCATCCAGAGATCTCCCATGACTTCTTGAACTTCGCTAATCTAGAGTTGATGTCCTTCGTTTCTTCTTGAATAATTTGCCCCCGCAACTCGTCAAAGTAGGGATTTTATAACATGGTCCAACAACAACAATGAAATCACACATCGATTGCCAAAAAGGATTGTTCTTGGTGATGCTGAGAGAAATGTCACTCCATAAAATACATCTCCCCATAGCCATGTCTGTTTCTTCCTTCTCCCTTTTCTTGAACATTGACATGATGGAAGGTTGTGCTCTAACAATGCTTCGTGGAACAAAAAAAGATCCAGACCTCCTGCTAGTTGAATCCGTGGAGCCCCTCCCATTACACTACCCCTTTAAGGTAGATGTCACTAAACATCTAACTATAATTTCGACCTTCTTTGCGACTGCTTCATATTTCTTTTTATCCTTTTCTTGAAGTGAATCAAATGCAATTCTCATAGTCTCCAGGTCATTTTTAGGAAGTGTTCCACAGGGATGCATCCCCAATTGTGGGGGTCGTGTCCCCCATGTTTCCCATGTTTCTAGGTTAGAGGGACTCCTGGGGGGACGTTTCTCCATGTTCCCTTTTTGGGTAGACGCGAGAAGATGTGGGGGGATACGAATCCCCAAGGTGGGTGATGATTCTCCCTGAAAGGGGGACTCTCGGGTGTCCCCCTTAATTGTTTTTCCTAATAAGGATTAAAAAAGAAAAATTTTAATATTAAAAAGAAAAAAATAAAAATAAAAATAAAAAATATGTATATAAAAAAAGGATAATAGTTAAAACACAATTAAATTTTAAAAATTGACTCCATGTGGGAGATGGATGTAGAGGAACAATCATTGAGATTGACCCCATGATGGTCATTTTAAAATTTATTTTCTATGTTCATTGTTTTTTCAGTGTTAACTTTTGAGTCTTGACTTTAGATATTGATGACCTTAGACCTTGACTCGTCACTCTTTACTATTTTAAATTTTTGAGTTTGAGTAATTCCAGTTTACTATTTCAGACTTTAGTATCTACTATTTATTATTTTTCTTAGTACTTAGTGCCACAAGTAGTCCTCCAAAAGTGCGTTGATTCGTTCGATTTGCCCATTTTTCTACGGATGGTAGGATGAACTCTTCAACAACTTTGTCCCCACAATCTTGAACAATGTTGTCCAAAAATTTCTCGTGAACCTTGCATCACTATCCAATGCTATGCTCATAGGAAGAATCTAATACTTCACTACGTTCTTGAAAAACAACTTCACAACCTATTCTTCGCTACAAGTCATCTTCATCAATCATGGACACCCATGGTCTTCCATAGTTGACTATGGTATACCCTCGTCAACCATAGTAAACCACTAATGGCACGATTTTCCATCAATGTGACCATAATGTTACCAAACGTCGTAATGTGACAAACGTTACCCACCAACGTAATGTAACAAACATAACCCAACATACAAATATGTCGTACATTACCCAACATCAAAATGTGACTAACATTGTTGAACATAGTAATGTGATGAACATTATCGAACTTCACAATGTGACAAAAACAACTTAATGTTGTAATGAGCCAAACATAGCCCAATGTTACAATGTGATGAACATAGCCCAACATTGCAGTGAGGAAGACATATCGTGATGTTGCAATGTGACAAACCTAACATGACAACACAATGTGATCAACATATCCAATGTTGCAATGTGACGAACATAATATGACATTAGGATGTGATGAACAAAACCCAATGTCGAAATTTGATGACCATAATGTGACATCGCTATGTAATGAACAAAAACTCATGTTCCAATGTGATGACCATAAATTGATGTCACAACATGAAAAACATAACATGATGCTGCAATGTGTTGAAAAAAACTTGATGTTGTAATGTGAGGAAGATATCTTGACATGACAATTAAACATAGCCCTTCACCAACATCATATTGTTATGAAATCGAACCATAGTAAAACTATAGCCAATAATGTTCAAACATAGTTAACCATGGTCAACTATATTAAAAAATGGTCACCCATGATCAACCATAGTCAACCATGGTCATACATCATCAACCATGTTCAATCATAGTCACCCATGATCAACCATAGTCAACCATGGTCATACATCATCAACCATGTTCAATCATAGTCACTCATGGTCTATATGATCTTCCATTGTTGACCATGGTCTACCTTGCTCAACCATAATCAACCATAATCAACCATGGTCAACCATAATCAACTTCACTATTGTCAAACATTGTCAACCATAGTCAACTATATCCGTTCATGCATAACTCTGGTCAACCTTGGTCAAACGTAGTCATACATAGTTTACATTGTTAAACACAATCAATTGTGGTCAACCATAGTCTAACATAACTACTCATAATCAACCATAATGAACCATGGTCATACATAGTTAACCATGGTTAACCTTAGTCACCCATGGTCAACATGGTCTTCCATAGTGAGCCATGGTCTACCATGGTCAACCATACTTAAACTTAGTCAACAATGGTCAACCATAGTCAACTATGGTCGACATGACCAACATGCTCACCATAGTCAAATGATGTCACCCATGGTCGACTATAATAAACTATAACTTTTCATGGGAAACCATAGTCAACCATGACCAAACACAGTCAGACATACTCTACATGGTCAAATGTGGTCAAACATGGTAAACCATAGTCAACATGCTCAAACCTGGTTAACCTTATGTCAACCATTGTAAACCCAAGTCAACCATAAATTAACCATATTCAACCATAGTTAACCATAGTTGAYCATAGTCAATGATAGTCAACCRAATTCAACCATGGTAAGCCATACACAACCATGCACACCCATTCTCAACATGGTCTATAGGGTCAACATAGTAGCATGTACTCAAACTTTGTGAACCATCATCTACAATGGACAACGATAGCCAACCATAGACAACTTTAGTCAAACATAGTGAACAATAGTCTTTCATAGTCACCAATACTCAACCATAGACAACAAAATCAACATGGTCAACCATAGTCTATCATAGTCAACTATAGTTAAAAGTTAATGATATAGTGCAAAATATTTTATTGATGACATTGATTTTGTTTGTGATATATATATATATATGCAGCGTGTCAACTCCATGTTGAGCATGGAAGGAATTATACATCTCCCTCATACTTAGCAATTGGCCTCGCAAATGTTTTAATTACCATTATAGCTCCATCTTAACCTTGGATCTATCATGAACAAATAGGGTGAATTCATTTTTTATATTGAAAGAAATTGACAAAAAGAATCTTTTAGAGGGTGAAGAAATAAGATGGAGCTATGTTAGTTGTACTTGCATGCAACTGCTTTGAAAATTAGAGTAATATGTGCTCATCATACATTTTTTTTAACTTATTATATTCATATTCTAATTACATTTATTAGTCCCTGCCAAAGCAGGACTATAGCAATGAGTTTGCTATTGATTTGACATTAATTCTCATTGACTTAAAAATTTTCCATGGAAACCTAATGTTCTACATAAGAAATACAATTTTTTATTTTTTAATCTATAAAATAATTTATTTTTTTAAACTGTCATTGGTTGAAAAGTTTGAGGTCTTATTGTGGCCTTCACGTAGTTCAAAAATTTCAATTAATTGCACAATTTCATACTTCGTCGTTTGTCCTCTCTCCACGTGTTTTCTTCTTCGTCGACTCCAAAGGCTACTTCAACCACCCCTGAGAGCGTCCTTGAACTATTCCAACGACTCCCTCATCTCCCGCCACTCCTTGAGCTGTTCTAGAAGGTTCCCTATCATTTTTCAGGTGATGGGAAAACTGCCTGTAGTTCTTCTTGTGCATGCGCGCATTGTTGGCTGCTTTGACGATTAGTGCAATTAATTTGGCATAGTCCAGCCCTGCGATCTGGGCCACATTCGCTACTTTCCCTAGGTAGTCACTACTCAACTCCATTATAATTCACCCCATAATAGAAAAACGTTTTCTATGTGCCTACAGGTTGCTATATATAGAGTACTTGTTCACCACCTCGAAGTTGGCGGAGTAATTAATAACTAGTTACTTGAGCCTTAAGCAATTTGATCCCTGCAGGAGTTTCATCTCCTGTAACTACCCATATGCCCTCCTTTCTCATATCAAGTCTACCAGACACACAGATTTGGTTCAGATGCTCAGGCCAACATCACATTTACTGTTAGGTTGGGTATGAAATGGGAATGGATTAAGTTAAAATTAAGGGATTTTTGTTCAGATTTATAAAATTATAATAATTTCGAAAAAATAAATTAAGTTGAATTTTATTAAAAATTGAATTTGTTTACTTATTCAATTTATTAAATATATTTCATTAGCATTACATTTATTATTATTATTATTATTAGTCCCTGCCAAAGCAGGACTATAGCAATGAGTTTGCTATTGATTTGACATTAATTTCCATTGACTTAATTTTTTTTTATGGGAAACCTAATGTTCTACATAAGAAATACATTTTTTTTATTTTTTTTTAATCTATAAAATAACTTATTTTTTTAAATTGTCATTGGTTGAAAAGTTTGATGCATTATTGTGGCCTTCAGGTCATTCAAGAATTTAAATTAATTGCACAATCAATATTTCATACTTCGTCGTCTGTCCTCCCTCCATGTGTTTTCTTCTTCGTCGACTCTAAAGGCTACTTCACCCACTCCAAGGCCAACTACATTTTTTTATAAAGAAGAATGTGGTTTGGACAAGGTCGGAGGCAACACTTTCATCCGAGTGGATAAATCGCATTTTTCAATAGGCAAATTAATGATTTACAACTACTTCGTTCCTAAAGCACAATATAAAAGCCATGGCCATGCCGTAGAGTTGGTCTGGTCCATTCCAAAAAGCTTCTAAAATGCGGTTTTGTATAAAACAGACCCTGGTTTATCTATTTTCGGAGGCATTGATCCACCGCACTGGGGTATTCCGCCCAAGAGAAATATCACTTCTATTGTCATTTTCCTAAGGATTTAGATGCCTATAAATTGTGCGATTCGACAAGAGTCTCTCAACCTTCTGCAATCCAATCATTCAGAAATAAAAGTGTGGGTCATCGCAACTCTGCCACGTTCGATTTTCAACGCAATTTTGAGAATCCTGGAAAGAATGCTTTCCAATCTAGCCTAAAGAAATTGTGTTTCTGGTGGTTTATGCTTATAGATTTTGGGGAACTATTTTCATAGGCTGCAGATGCCATGCAAGGTCACCATGCAACGACTATGATGTGTATAGTTGTGTTCCTGTCAACATGGATTACAAATGGGTGCATAAATTCAGATTGTAATCGATTGAGAATTCAATCACTAACGTCCTCTTCAATGAGCATTTTCAGGACACATTACATCCATACAATCAACAAAGCTATTACGGATACTTGCGATATATCAAATATTGAAGAGGAATTCCTAGATTTCTGAACTTCTAAGAGCCTTGATTGCCCTACACTCCTTATAACTGGCCACATTTGCAGTGTGGAGTATGAGGGGTATTGTATCTTAGCTTATAGATTGAATAATTGGCCACATTTGCAGTGTGGAGTATGAGGGGTATTGTATCTTAGCTTATAGATTGAATAATTGCCTCATGTGGTTGCTGCAGTTTAATCAGACCAGAATATGCATTGCCTTTGCCTTTGCTTATGAGAGAAGTGTTGTTTCCTTTTTCAACAACCTTTCCATTCTCAATCACTGCTATACAGTCAACATTCTGAATTGTGCTCAAATGATGAGCTACAATGACCCTCGTTCTTCCCACCATCATTCCATCTAGTGCTTCTTGAACTACTTTCTCCGAATTACTATTCAATGCACTTGTTGCCTCGTCCAACAACAAGATGCTTGGATTCTTTATAATTTCCCTTGCTATCGCTATTCTTTTCTTCTGCCCTCCAGACAACTGTGTTCCCCTATTCCCCGTGTAGGTCTCATATCCATCCTTCATGCCACTGAAATATTAAGAATGCATGGAATTTAATAGTGATAATGCTAGGGGTTTTATTTTGCAATGGTTGGAAAACAAATTTTATAGTTGTTAGGGGATTTTATTCAGTCTACTTACGAAATGAATCCATGGGCATTGGCAGCCTTTGCAACCTCTACTATCTCAGTTTCTGTTGCGTTCTCTTTACCATACGCAATGTTGTCTTTGATACTGTTTGCAAATAGAGTTGGCTCCTGTCCTACAAGGGCTATGTGTTATTTCAGAGACCTCAAATTAAAGCTCCTAATGTCTTGCCATCCAATGAGTATAACCCCTTTTAGCGGATCATAGAATCTCTCTATCAATCCAATGATGGTGGACTTACCGCACCCACTCCTTCCAACTAGTGCTACGCAATTTGGTAATATCTAGTATTACCAACTAGTGCCATTGTTAATACCTGCCAAAGCTTTGGTCGGTATGTATATTTTTATCCACACCTGTGAATTATGTTATAAAACCATGATTGTGAGTAACTTCTATGTTTATATATATATATATATATATATATATATATATATATATATATATATATATATATATATAT